>CM062805.1:15769711-16018871 GCA_031772625.1 Pinus tabuliformis
TAATTTTTCTCCTAAAGTGACTTTATAATTTTTATAAAGTCAAATCTAATTTAAAAGTGATAAAGTTACTAAAGTCTAATTTTAAAGTGACTTTAATAAAGTCAATGTAAAATTAGAAAGGAAAAGTGACTTTGGAAATAAATGACTAAGTGGGTCTTTATTAAAATGGGGTGAATTAAAATAGAAAGTGAGATTTAAATGAGCATTTAATCTCAGCCCTAGATCTCA
This sequence comes from Pinus tabuliformis, assembly GCA_031772625.1. Taxonomy (NCBI): domain Eukaryota; kingdom Viridiplantae; phylum Streptophyta; class Pinopsida; order Pinales; family Pinaceae; genus Pinus; species Pinus tabuliformis. The sequence goes on from CM062805.1 coordinate 15,769,940, forward strand.
ATCTATTTAAGCCATTGGATTTAGGATTACCCAAAAGTCACTTAGGGTTAGATTAAGAGAGGAAAAGGAGGAAAAGGTCATTCAATTTTTTCATGAGTAGATTGAGAGAAGGAGAGCAAGAGAGCCAGGGAGATTTCTAGATAGTGAGGAGAAGGAGGCTGCAAGTCCATATAGCAGAGTTTCAGCAGCGGAGTTTCAGCAAGGCTGAGTTTTTAGCAAGTCTGTACAGCGGAGTTTCAATAGGGCGGAGTTTCAGCAAGGCTGAGTTTCAGCAAGTCTGTATAGCGGAGTTTTAGCAAGGCTGAGATAAGTTGTAAAAGTTTGCTTGTTGATTTTTGCTGAATATTTCTCTTACTGTAAAAAGCATTTCCAGAAATAAAAGAAGCTTTCGAACTGGTTTTCCCCAAGAGTTGTAGGGGGTTTTTATAGGGTCATCTTGACCAAAAATTACTGTGTTTAAATGTGTTGAATGGTTGTTTGTATGTTCTGATTTTTATATTTCTGCATTTTCCAGCATTCTATAAAATTTCCAGAATTTGTGTTTTTTAGCAAAATTTTATTTTTTCCGTTGTTGAATGTATGGATATGGGAAAGGGCATTTAACTATATGGGAGAAGTAAGGTGAAACTGAAAACCGGGGTGGTCAATGAGAAAGTTTTACATAAAATGATTCTCCTCTCTCCTTTTTATAGATTCCCTTCTCATTTTAATTTGAGGGGCTAACTAGTTTCCCTCCATTTTGCCTCAGATTTTGCTTTAACCACAAGTTTTCCTCCGCTCACCCCAAATTATCCAATGTTACCCTAGTAACATCAAACAATGGATTCTCCCCTTTACAAATGGCTATAGCCTATGGGTTGAATAGGCTACTTCATCCTCCTTTGGGAAAGTTTAATTAGAATAGGACATTACAGTCCCCCCCTTCCCAACATTGCTTGTCCTGAAGCAATTGTAGAGCCGACACATCAATACTATGATCCCAATTATGCCTAAAGAATGCTCCAACATACATTTGCTGTACTATCCTTGCTTCATTGTCAAACTCTGAAGGCTTCAACCTAGTGCATGTTTCATTCCTTTGCTTCCCAACAAATACAATAGCCTGTCATTTTTCTTCTCCCTTGCCATAGTCAAAGCTTTCTCTCCTTTCAGGAGTTATCTAGATGTCTGAGGATTTCTGTCTCGCAATTCAAAGAGGTCATTCTCATCGCACTTTTTCTCTGGCATTGGTAGAATATCTGCCATATCTTTTAGATACACTTCCACCACTTGCCTTTTTCCAATTAGAATCAATAGCATCAATATCATCTTTATCATCATTGTCATCAAAATCCCTGTCTGGAAGGTGACTTGCTTTAGCACTGGAAAATCACAACCTCTTATCCACTCCCATATCCCTGCAATTGAAATTTTCTTCTCATTATGTTCTTTCTCCCTATTGTGCTTCCATTTCTACCTCTGTGTACATGGAATAATGCCATGACCCCTATTCCTCACGCTATTGAGCAAATCATCGTCAGTGTTATCCGAAACAAGACGAACAGGAGCACTATAATTGTGTAGTAGAGAGGGAATTAGCCTTTTAGGAATGTCAACAAAGACAAACTCTTCTTCCTCCTTTTCAATACGTAGGATGATTGTTGAAATGGAATGACTTTCACTAGTAAAGGACTACAGACATTCTCCGTTATAGACTGATGAAATAGCCATATCCTTTCCGTTGGAATCCAACAGCCCAAGAGCCACAGGTATAAACATTGGTTCTTTCATTGATTGACCTAGAGTAGGAGGAATTTCTTACTTGAAATTAAGTGTATAAGTATTTCCTTCAGGGTTGTAGGATGATTGCACTTTTAGAACAGGGGTTCATGCTTGTGAATACCATAACAAGAAATTTGAAGGATCTGCATTATTGGCATCACACATAGCAGCAAAGAAATGTTCACAAGTTACTGCTTGTCCTATTTTCCCGCGATGCTCATGTTCTGCTCTCCATTTTCTAACCCCATCCTTAACAGCGAATTTTCCTACCTTCGCTTCAATTTCCCTTTTTAAGGCATCTTGAAATGCATCCTTCCTTGCATTTATTTCTTTGTATGCATCCTCCAAGTTCTTCATAACCTTCCCTTGATTTTCCTTTGCAAAATCTACTTGGGCCACGGCAACTGCCACTTGGCAGTTAGCAAGTTCCTCAGCTTCATGTGCCTTTTTGCTTAAGGCATAGTACTCTTCTAAAGTAAGTGTCACTTTGGATGGATACTTTAACTCAGAAGACCCTCCTGCTGACTTGCTTTCATTTAAAGCTTTGATTGCTTTAAGGGCTATTTGTTTTTGAAGCCCAAGCAGCTTTTGTCCCCTCTATAGTTGCTTGCAACCTACTCTTAGCAGTGTCTACAACAACCTTAGCTTGTTCTGTTTCCTCCCTACATTTGTGCATATTCTTTCTAGCTGTTTTAGCTGCAATCTTGGCTCCCTCTGCTTTAACAGAAACATGTTGTAAAGCCTTAGGAAGTTCTGCCATGGTTTCCTTGGTCTGCCTTCTCCAACTTGCACAGATTATGGTTCCTCATTTACATTCTTCAATTAGCTTCCAAAGCTACAACAGTTACAGATGCCTTCCCTTCCCTTTTTCGTACTGTTTCCAATGCTTCTCTTAGAGATTCAACAAAAATTGTTAATTGAGTTACATCTTTTGTGGCTTTTTTAGACTCACCTTCACCTCCTCTAGTTCTGCTTCAATTGGATCCAGAGCTGCAGAGATGCAACTGGTTTTCCCTCTACTATTTTGGCTTGTTCTAAGTCATCCGTTGCTTGTGAAAGGCTTTCTTCAACTTCAACCGAGTCTGCAGCTAATTTTGATTCACCTTCCTCATCAGAAGCAAGTTCCACTTTTAAGCTTAGCAACAAAGACTTTGTAGTTCGAGGCTTTGATTCAAGATTTTCGCAAAAGAAAGGTGTTGTTGCAGCCACTCAAGCTCCTCATTTGGAATATTCTTCTCCTTATCCCTCTCCTCAGCCTCTCGCTCCTTCACCATTGAAGCAACCAATCGATGTTGCTTTGCCTCTTGGTGTGTATCATTAGCCATATACAAAGAGTCCTTTGTTGCAATCAACTCTAGGGTGAGGTCATCAACCATTTTCTCTGTTTCTTTAGATGCGTATAAGGTCGCCTCAACTTTTTTGATCGCAATGTCTTTGGCCTTCATCAAATGCAAGTATCATTATTTCATGTTTTCCAATTCATTCATCTTAGCTTGTAATTCCACAACAGCTACTACATGCCTCCCTTTTTCAACTTCTAGTTGTTTCTTCCAAGCAACACTCTCTTCATCTGTCGCACCTTTCTCCATCTCCTCAACTTTCATCCTTGCAAGTTCAGAGTCTTGTGTTGCTTGTTGTTTTGCAGTTTTTGCTCTCTCCAACATTAATATAAAGTCATCTATGAGCTTCTTTGAGTTGTCCAGTTCCTTCAGAACCTGCGCTTTCACATCTTCCTCTGCACTAAGTTGTTTCTTTAACTAAAGGTGCTCTTTTTGTAGCCTATGAAGCTCAGCCTCCACAAAATGATGTTTCTTCATGTTCAAAATTCTTTGTGTTTTCCAATCTGCTATTCCTCCAAACATTGTAGTTGCCTGTTTGACTTATTCAAATGATGTTGCAGTGTCTATTTCAACCTTGTTTATGGTCACATTCTCTTCTGCATGATCATGCCAAGGAGGACCATTTTTTTCTTTTTCACGCGACACAGTTACTCTCTCTGTTTGAGAAACACTGGATTGAGCAGTAACCAGCTCAACATTATCTACTCCACCATTCTTTCTTTCATTCAGTGACTCTCTCTGTTTGAGAAACACTGGGTTTAGCAGTAACCATCTCAACGTTATCTACTCCTCCATTCTTTCTTTCATTCAGTGACGTGAATGGCTTAAAACTGCCTATTTGAGAATTTCGTACCTTAATAACAATCTCTTCAATTTTAAGTTGTCTAGTGGCACCCATATCTGTAATATCATGGTTGGTAGTTTCAACTACATTAGATGAATTGGGGATGGAGCCAGGATCAATATCCGTATGTTGAGATCCATTGTTCATTACCTCCTTAAAATACACATTTTCAAACCCTTTGGTTGTATCTGATGGCAATGTAGAGCTTGTTTATATTACTTCCAAAGTATTTCCTTCTGATGATGAAGACACATAAGGCACTAATGGAAACCCGACATCTGTTTCATTTATGTTTCTTTTTGAGAAGGTGGTAAAGAAGGAGGTACAATGGTCTCAACCCCTTCCATACCTGTTTCTCTCAAAGATATTTTGTGTTCAATTGAAGAAGCAAGACCTCCAATATCATTCGATTATCAGTTTTCCTTGGGCTTAAACTTTCTTTGATTTTGAGTTCTTCTTTCATCGCCGATTTATTTTCAGGTGATGTTATAGGTTGGAGTTGTTGCTTATATGTCACAGAACCGCCACTGATATCCACCAATAGACATCGTCTGTTCTTCAGAAAACTTTAACCTTTTCCCATTTGGAATTCGTTCCTTCTCCATGAATTTGGCCTTGTCTTTCATCTCCAGCTTGAGAATTAACCTTTGACGATTCCATAGATATTGGATGTCTCTAGTTTGCTTAAGTATGTTTTAAATCTGATTTTTTTTATCGGGGAGACCAGCTACAAAATCCACTCCTTCTACTCCTTCGTTCGTTGGGACTCCTAGATGTCTGCTTGAGTTCTTCATTGCTCACATATTCTACATGAAACTCCTTAAACCTTTGCTCAAACTCATTTGGCAACGTTTTAACATGACTCGTGTCTTGAATGCAAGATCTTTCAAACATCTAATATAACCCATTATGAAGATGGATTGAGTGGTCTACCAAAACACCCTCTGGAATGTTTTGCAACTGTTTTGGTTGAGATTGGATTGGGCTACGATCTTATATAGAAGGCCCCCCGGAGAGCCAATTTTGATACCACTCTAATGTCCCTTGGGGGAATTTACCCGTAGGGTTGAAAAGAGCACATGCCATGTTTTGTATTCCTTCAACTTTTGTAAATAGAGATATTATTAAATGCATAGTGTAGACAAGTATTTGATGACACCAACAACTTATACAAGTAAGCAAACCCAACAGTAGGTTACAAGTACATGATCCATCCAAATACACTGTATTTTAAATTCACAATCTAATGCTAATTGTGCTAGCAGTCCTGACACCTTGTTGTCCCTATACTGTTGTTCTGACCTGCCATCTATGGTCTTGTTGGCTGCCTGAAATATCCTTACTTATTTGTTGCCTCAATTGTGTTGTCTCGCTGCCTGCTGCCACCACAATTTAATTACTAGGTTGCTAGCACCCTCTCGCTGCCACCAATCCCAGCCTACGAGATCCAACCAGATGGTTTTTTCTGCCACAATCAAGGCTGGAGAAATGATCTGCTTCCACTACAATGCCATAGAGATATTGTAATATCCCTTTGGGAAATTCGTTGCCCAGTTAAGGCCTTGCTGCCAAAAAAAATAAACCTCCAAGATGGTCATGTCCTCAGGTAGGGTTTCACTGCCCTGTTAGTGCCTCGCTGCCACCTAAAAGATACCTCCAAGATGGTTGCTGCCTCAGGTAGGGTTTTGTTGCCCAGACATCACCTCAGAATATTTGTTGTCACAGAATTTGGCCTTATAAGCTCCAAGCTGCCACAAAAGTATCTTAAGGGCAGGCCTCTTTGTCAGTTAATGGCTCTAGATGTTATCCTATCTCGAACACGAGATTTCCCAGAAAGAGTGGCCTCAAAGACCCACACTGCCCAGAACAAAGCCTCAAAAGCCCACGCTGCCATAGTACTCTGCCTTTTAAGCGCACGATGCCATAGAAAATGTGTTGAAGATAAATCACTACCTCAGAAACCCTTATTATCACAAAATAGGGGTATTAAAAACCAATCAGAGAAAAAGGGGTCTTAAACCCTCCAAGAGCATCAATTAAAAAATTAGAAAGATCCACAATCCATGATGAGTAAAATGATTCTTCTCTGTCCTTTTTATAGATTCTCTTTGGCGTTTTCCCTCCCAATTTATTAGAGGGCCTAACACGTTTCCCTCCATTTTGCCCCAAAGTTGGTTTCAAACACAAATTTTCTTCAATTATCCAATGTCACCAAAATAACATCAAATAATGGGTTCCCCCTTTACAAATGACTATAGCCGACTGGGTTGGGGCTAACAAGTTTTCCTTCATTTTGCCCCAAAGTTGGCTTCAACCACAGGTTTTCCTCCAACTATTTCAAATTATCCAATGGTACCGAAATAACATCAAATAATGGGTTTCCCCCTTTACAAATGACTATAGCCTACTGGGTTGGATAGGCTACTTCATCTTCCCTTGGGCAATTTTAATTAGAAGAGAACATTACACTGTTACAGCACCGATGGTGACTTCATATTATTTGTTTTTTCTAAAATTGGTAGCAGGTATATCTGGTTTATTTGTTTTTTTATGAGAATGGCAGCAGGTTGGATTTTGAAATGTGTTTGGGCTGTTTGAGCTGTTTGAGGGTCATTTTCTTCTGGTTTCAAAAATATTTCAGGCATTAACTCGATTTACAAAATCCTGCATGTACTCATTGGATTTACAAAATATTGCGTGCAAGCATTGGATTTACAATGTTAGTTTTCTAATTGATGTAGAGACCATCATTCATGTTTTGCCCAAATGTTCTATTGGCTATTTTTTCGGGGTTATAATGACTTTTTTATATGTTGTCTCAGGTTTCATGAACGAGGTAGAGCATTTTCAAGAAATGAAGTGCGAGCATTTGAGATTGGACCTGATGGAATATTTTTCACTGGTGATGGAATGGGAGAACTTAAAGTATGGAAATTGGCTACCCAGACACCTTGAGAGGCTGAGATGGCCTATAAGCTCATGTTGTAATCAGCGACCTCAAAGTTCAAATGCTATTGTGAAGCTTTTGTTGTAAGCATCAGTGTCTCAAGTTGCAGAGCTACTATGGTCACTCCATGTAAAGTGACCCATGCTCATGGTGGCCACATACTCAGCCATGGCCTCAAATTGCAAACTATTATGGTCACCCCTTGGGGTAAAAGTGACCCATGCTCTGGCCACATACTCAGCATACAAATGCTGTTGTGAAGCTTTTGTTGTAAGCATCAGTCTCAAGTTGCAAAGCTACTATGGTCACTCCATGTAAAGTGACCCATGCTCATGCTGGCCACATACTCATGCTGGCCACATCCTCAGCCATGGCCTCAAGTTGCAAACTATTATGGTCACCCCTTGGTGTAAAAGTGACCCATGCTCTGGCCACATACTCAACAATGGCTTCGAGTTGGAAAGCTACTATGGTCACCCATTCATGTCAAAATGACCCTTGTTCATGCTTGCCAATTACAAAATTGTGGAAACCCCACTCGCTTGAAGAAGACAAAATAGCAAAGGACAGCTGAAGGGATCTGAAGAGTCGGAAATGCCTAACCTTCTTACTATCATCAGTAAAACACTCGAGACTGTCTATTAAATGCAGACAGAAAAATGAGATAGGTGTTCTTTGGCAGAAATTAGCAATGAGACTGATTTTCCCTGTAAGATCAAACTGTTAATGATCTGGACAACCATGATATTCTGATTTTTTATAAATTGATAAAACACTGATAATAATACTCAGCATTTCCATTTCAAGGTGGTTTTCTCAAATTGGGTTATTGGGTTTCTAGGGTAAATTGTTGTCTCACATGGTAAATTTCTCTGGGCATTGTTTCAGTTCCTGATTACTTAAAACAGGAAGAAGAAGGCTCATAAGCTCTTTAAAAGTGTGTACATTGATTATTGTTTTTCTTTCATGTTTTGATTCTTGGTTTTACTAGCCCAAGAGTCTCTGTTTCTCTAGGTAAATGTCACATAAAGTACCAGTTACTAGGGATTGAGGTCGTTGATTTGCAAAAAGCTTACTAATCATGGGTGGAGATTGCTGATTTGTAAAGAGATTACTGTTACATGCTTTCCTTTACCAAATTACCAAATGCATTGTGGTTGTTTAATTTCGAAAAAGTTACTATGGGTTGAGGTTGCTGATTTGTAAAAAGATTGTTGTTCGTGTCTCTCCTTTACCAAATTCTGGTTCGAGGTTGTTGATTTGTAAAAAGATTACTGTTCCTTCCTCTCTTTTACCAAATTCTTCAAAGAATTAGATATTTAGTCCACGGGGATTTTTTTTTGGTGCTGAGATGATCTGTTTTAATTGTTCCTCTTGCCAAATTGCAAATGATGATCTCCTGCCTTGTTTACCAGATTTGTGTTGTTCAAGAGTTCGATCTTTAGTGCTTTATATGTGTTGCTCAAGAGTTGCAAATGATGATCTCCTGCCTTCTTTACCAGATTTGTGTTGTTCATGAGTTGGATCTTTAGTGCTTTATATGTGTTGCTCAAGAGTTGGATCTTTAGTGCTTTATATGTGTTGTTCAAGAGTTGGATCTTTAGTGCTGCCTTCTTTACCAGATTTGTGTTGTTCAAGAGTTGGATTTTTAGCGCTTTATATGTGTTGCTCAAGAGTTGGATCTTTAGTGCTATATATGTCTTGTTCAAGAGTTGGATCTTTAGTGCTTTATAGATGATGTCCTTGTTCAATGTTTTCCTCTTGCCAAATCTATACATGATGCTCTGGTTCAATGTTTTCCTCTTGCCAAATCTATAGATGATGCCCTGGTTCATTGTTTTCCTCTTTCCAAATCGCAAATGATGATCTCGTGCCTTCTTCACCGAATTCTTGAAAGAGGTGTTGTTCAAGAGTTAGATCTTTAGTCTTTTCTAAAGGATTCTTTGGTGCAATTTTGTTGGTGCTGATATGACCGTTTTTAATTGTTTTTGTCGAATCACGATTGATATTTAAGCTAAATTGTAAGTAGGCTGGTTTGCAATTTCTTTTTTGCAATATGTGCATCAGGGTGGGAAGCAACACCTCGTTAGACATGGGTTTTTTCGACTTGAGATTTTAGGTGCACTATTGTCCATTTAATTTATTTGGTTTCTCACTGGAATTCTCGTCTTTGAAGCTATTGATACGATACTTCACAATAAGGGTGCAGTTGAGGGTCGACAGTCACGGCAAAGGGCACGGCATGGTAAGGGAAAAGGTCATTGACAAGAGATTTAGCAGAGACATTACCAGAACATAGGGGCAATACTGAATACAGTCATGACCATGGCCATAAGCATGAAGATCTCAGGATATGCACTGCTGCGGGTCAAGACAAAACGGAACTGAAGAAGCATTTGCTTTCAGAGGTAGAAAGGGCTGAACATTTTGATCATTCCACTATGGTGGGGAGACCCTTGGCTGTGGATTGAAAGATGCTGAAGGCAGGCATTTGTAGAATACTAGATTCAAGTTAGATCATGACTTGGAGGCAAAAACAAGGGTGCTGAAAGACAATCATTGACGTTTAAATATAAATTTGCAGGGGGCATATCTTTATGTGCTCGGAGATTTGGTTCAGAACATTGGGGTCATGATTGGAAGATTAGTCATTTGGGTAAAGCCCGGCTGGAAAATAATTGATAATTGATTAGATATGTACATGGTTTTTCTCAGTACTTGTACTGGGGATCATTATAAAGATGTTGAAGAATATTCTAGAAGTTAAAGATGTTGAAGCATATTCTATAAGTTTTGATAGCGAGTGCAGCTCGTGAGATTGATGCTACAATTTTTGAATAAGGATTGTGTGCAATTTCTGGTGTCTTAACTGTGCATGAACTGCACATTTGGGTCATTACAGTCGGGAAATACTTGCATGCCATGTAAAAATTCAGTCAGATGCAAATGCTGATATGGTTCTTCAAAGGCTAATAGAGTATATTGATAAGGAAATACTTGCATGCCATGTAAAAATTCAGTGAGATGCAAATGCTGATATGGTTATTCAAAGGGTAATAGAATATATTGAAAAGGAGTACAAGATTAGCCATAGCCATATAAGAGTACAAATTGAACGAGAGGTTGATCGGATTATTTGCATAATGATCAAGCCAGCATTTGTCAACTCTGACTATAATCTGTTTCAGTTTTATTGGGAACTATGATTTTAACTCTGCGATGACAACACAGTTCTGAAAATCTTGTGGCAATCAGTTGTAGGTGTTAGTCGACAACTACTATCATGTTTAAAAATAATGTTTATAGATAGTGTTCCTTCCCGGTTTTTCATACAGTCCAGGTTTTTTAGGCAAAATATTTTGTGCATGTTTGATTGTAGAGGAGGATCACTGTGTTATCAAATCCAGCGATGATGGACAGAAATGTGGTTGATTTAAGTGTTTTCGTAATAGGAGGCTGCAACATCTTTATCAATGTGAAAGGCCAGTAAGAACCCATCCTGGCAAAAATGCCCTGTGTCAGAACAAACTAAAGCCTTTATGATCCAGAAGAGGCGGACAGACTTCTGGTGAACAAACTAAAGCCTTTATGATCAGAAGGGGTGAACAAACTAAAGCCTTTATGATCCAGAAGAGGTGGACAGACTTCTGGTGAACAAACTATCCACCTCTTCTGGTGAACAAACTAAAGCCTTTATGACCAGAAGGGGTGAACAAACTAAAGCCTTTATGATCCAGAAGAGGTGGACAGACTTCTGGTGAACAAACTAAAGCCTTTATGATCAGAAGGTGTGAACATGATTGAAGTTTGAACATAGAAGACGAATACAAACTAATGGAAATTGTTATCACAAAATCGAGTACCTTAGTGCAAAGCCTCCAAAAGGTTCCAAGAAATAGTGGAATTGTTGAGAAATATAGCTTGAACAAGTTAGGTGTGTTGTAACAAAAAATTGCAAATTGTTATGACAAATGCTAGTACTTTATTGCAAAGCCTCCACAAGGTTCCAAGCCATAGTGGAATTGTTGAGAAATATAGCCTAAACAAGTTAGGTGTGTGTTGTAAGAAAAAATTGCCGGGCAATTTCTTTTCCAATAATGGATTTTACTACCCCAGAAGGGCAAATGCCATTCAGCATTAGGGAGCGAGAATTAATTGGATGGCTGCGAGAACCATATGAGCCAATCAGAGAAACCTGGATAGCAGAGAGAAGATAATGAACTCAAAGTTTTGAGCATGCAAGAAAAAAATGATGCAGAGCTCACTGTTCCGTTTTTCTCGCTTCCCAAGGTGATAGAAAAGTTACAAGAGAACAAAGGAAAAAGAACAGGCAAACAGTCTTATTGAACCATGTATTCAAACATATTTGGTGCTCCCTTTATGAGTTGGACACCCACCCAGACCGGTTTCTATGATCTGCATCAATGGCCAAGATTGCTCCTCTTAATCACTCATATTTGAGAAGTATTCTTGTGCAAACAGTGGCTGCATCACAATTCAAACTAGGAGAGTTAAGGTATCGGTTATCTGCAAGTCCCAAACATTTCTCGCTTCCTTCATATGATTGTCCTACTGCTTTTTATGCAGTGATTATTGAAGAACAATCATCACCACACGGACAAGGTGTAAAACTTGTAACATCTTGAATTTGAAGTCATGAAGAATGAAAATTATTTTCCCAATGTTCTCTCTAAACTAGAAGCAGAAGAAAAAGAGCTTTTGTTGGTATTTGGCTTGATAATGAAGGTTTCATCGCTGAAGGACCAAACGCGAATGTCGCATTTGTCAAAAGAGCTTTTTGGTATTGGCTTGATAATGAAGCATCATCGCTGAAGGACCAAACGCGAATGTCGCATTTGTCATTTGAGAACACTGTGAGTGGTTGTACTTGTTATCACCCCAAGAAACTCACCTAGGTTGCATATCGATGATGCTCGGGAACATTACAAATTCAACCAAATATAGTTGGATAAATGGTGGATGAATGGAACAAATGCTGCATATTCAAGCCAGATAACCACTTCTACTATGATTGACCCCAGACATGGGTGAACACCCCCAGACTACAAGGCTTTTAACCACCTATTACTCACAGTTTGAGGATAAGGTGATAATGGAGAACACTGACCACACCAGCAGATGCACAGGACCCTGTGATGGCCGGCTGCAACCAGTTAAGAGGTTTGTAAATCTAGTTTCTAATGCACAAACATGATGACAACTCTCTATGCATTAAACAACAGAAACCTGCACACATGTTCTATGATACATGCTAAATCCTAACATCGAGGTGGGATGACAGCCCCTCTGATGCTAAACATTCACAACAATAGAACAAATGCAAATAGGCACTGCCTGGAACAAGAAAGAGAAGTGGAAAGTGAGCAATAAACAACAAAAGAAGCTTGTATTAGCTAAAATGAAGACCAGATGCTGCAGGTTACAAAGTAGTTATAGTCTCCAGAAGTTGAACCTTACAACAGGGTTCTCTTCATCTAACACTCATCACTCGATTACATCTCTGTTCTGGGTATATATGGTGTTACATTACAAAATATCTCTGCTACCCATGCGTGGAGGAGCCCATAAATGGTCACCAACCGCATTTACATTTAGAAATGGGCCTCTGATACAAATCTGGCTGTGTTTAAATGGATTTGACCCTCTTTGGCAGCTGGAATATTAACTGAAAGACGCCCCATAACTGATAAATGCAGTGATCTGCTCGAGGCTATCCTTTTCAATCTTCGGCCACTCTGTTAGTTGAATGCGGTTGTTGGAGAATCATTGAGCCAGGTGCAGGTAGCTGGCTGTCATTTTCCTTCGGCGGCAGTGGACAGTCGGGAGTGGTACAGGCAACATGGCAGAGGCGTGCATATGACAAAAACAACTATTGGCCGTCAGATCCAACAGAAGAACGGTGGAGATCGAATTGGAGGGAGCTATCGGGGGTAATATGGAGGAATGAGGGCCGTTGGATTGAATGAACGGACGGTGGGGATCGGTCTTGCGGGGAAAGCTATTCAACATGGCAAATACACTATCGAAGGCAGGGCCGCGGACCTGAAACTTTATGCACGGGAACAATGAGTCGCATTGGATCCGGCGGCCAATATCGCATCGCTATAATGGAAATACCTTGTCGCATTGAAAGCGCCGATTGCGATGGTGCTACGGACTCCGACGGAGTCATTAACAGTGGCTTATAATCACATCGCATCCGATTTGGGTAGTTGGCAATCGGCGATCGGTGAGGCTGAACTAGACTTGCTGAAAAGCTCTGATTGCGACCTGCGACTAGCCCACGGACCCGATAGAGGTTTTATACATTTTTAAGATTGAAGAAGGGGCATCAGGATATCGCATCGGTGGGACCCAAGGGGTAGCCTTTATTCATATCTGATTGCCGATAGCGATGAGGAATGAAAGCGCCAAGGGTATATGGTAGGGTCTTATGGAGGCTTTGCGCTTCACAATTAAGGACTGGGGCTAAATAGAGGCTTTGACGAATTTCGAAGGGATTTAAACGGGGAAAGAAGAGGTTACAAAAGATAAAAATAGAGATAGCGGGGCTATGGAGTAGAAGGGACATGAAGGGGAAGGGAAGAAAAGACTGTTGCGGGCTACCTTTCTGAGCATAAACACACGGCCGACCTGAACTTTGGCCCTCCAAATGCTGAAGTTTGTAGCAGAGCTAACACTGGCTCCTTTTGGGGATGAGATCCTCCCTGTGAGGTCTCAAGAATCTGCAGACCAATGCCTTCATACAAAACAAGCTTAAAAAACATTTGCCTAGTGTCCATTGGGCATGGAGTCAACTAAGCATACAACATAAAACTGTAAAAGAACTTAATTACAAATATTAAAGCCTAAAAATGTAAACTTCAAAATTTGCCCATTTGCTGGGCCACCAAAATTGTTTCTCCTGCTCTCAGCCCGGTTCATCATAGATCAGCAGGACAAGATTTATTTGATCCCCCACCTCAAACAGTTTAGGACATTTGAGCTTGATAGGTAGATAGGGATCAAATTTCATTTCCCCTCTGCATATTTTCCTCCTTGGATGTTCTTTATGGGAGCTTTTGTACACCTGATAAATAACAATGGTGGTTGTGTACTTGTCTGTGTCTTCTGTGGCCTGCACAATAAATATGAATGGTGTGCCAATATGTTCATGTGTAGGGGACACAAAAACATTATCTGCTCCTGAATCTTTCTCTGAACAATCCTCATCCAAGGAGGAGTCCCATGACTGTGCACCCTCTTCCTCTGTCATCTGATAAGCTGCTGCTTCATGCTGTGTAGAGTCCAACTGAGCAGGTTTCATACTATCAAGACTGAATTGATCAGTTTCAGCCTTGAGCCTTGAATCTTGTTCTGCTTCAGTGTTCAGGGAGCAGCTTAGAGGGCTTTTCACTAGAACAGACGGAGGGACAAAAGATGATGGGGAGCTTTCTTCTCCCTTCTTGATTACTGGGCCGGGGATGATAGCAGGCTGGCTAATTTGCAGATCTGCATAGCCATGTGAAGACGAGCTGGCTTCGAGCTCAGATTCTTGGAGGAAGGGACCTGCTGCTGACTGCTTCTGCTGATAAGCTTGTTGTTCTGCAGGTACAACAAACTGACAGGCAGTGCCTCTGGATAGTGCTTCTTCATAAGCAGCTCGGGTTAAGAAGGGGGCACCTTCTAAAACATGGACCTCCTCCTCTTCAAACAGCTCTTCTTTCATGACTATATTCTGTAAAAGGGGCCTTACCCCTTCATCTTCATTTGTAACTCTGTTTCTCTGCAAAATCTGCGCATGCTCATGTGTTCGTCCACATGGATCTGGAGTTGGAAAAGAACTGGAACAATGAGCTCCTGCTTCTTCAAAACGCTGCTCAGCTTTCAACTTGGAAACTTCAGAGGACAATAGCTTTATCATCCTGGCCAATTTATCTATCTCAGGCTCATAGGATGATGAGGGTTCACCTCCCTGACTTCTGCATTCATCATCACCTTCAAGTCTTTCTGCAGCCATAATATTTGCTTCTACTTCAAAGGCTACAGCTTGCATATCAGCCAAAGAAGTACATCTTCGTTCTCTTAATAACAGGCAGAACTGAGAATCGAAGGCATTGGCATATGTGAGCATGGCAGAAGTAGGGGTAGGTTTTATTTCAGCTGGTATTCTGCTGTACATATGATTGAATCTGATATTGAAATCAGACAGCAGCTCACCATCTTCTCTCTGCAAGTTCCCAAATTCAGTATGATAATAGAGCAGATCTTTATTACTTCCCCAGTGTTTTAAAAATACATCATCTAGGGCTCCAATATCTGCAATAGACCTAGGGGGTAATTCTCTAAACCATTTTCTAGCCTCCCCATCTAGGCTTTGGACAAAAACCCTCATCCAGACATCCTCTTCATTGATGTCTAGGTTATCAGCATAACAATAAAAAGATTCAAGGTGCTCTTTAGCTGATACTCCTTCTGAACCAGTAAACTTTGGCATATATTCCATATAATCTCCTACAGGCATGGCATTCAAAGGGAAGGCAAAACTAAAGGCCCATACCTAGCAGCAACAATTCGTTCTATCTTTGTGAGAGCTTGCTGGCCTGCCATGGCTGAGGTAAGGTACAAGGATACTGGTAGACTGAGTGGAATGAATCAATGAATGGAATGGCAAAAACAGAGGAATATAACGGACAACATGGAGCTTCTTTTTGTGAAGTGAATTCCAAAAGGGGAATGAATAAATGGGAGCTGTATGAATCTCCGAAGGTGAACTTCACTAAACAAAGACACATAAAATTCTTTAAGGCTTACCTGATCCTGATGCTCTCGTCTGCAAAGTTTTCTTCGATTAACAATCTTCTCAGGATCAGGCACTGGCCAGCTAGTGATTTCTGAAGATTTCTCCGAGCATGCTTCACGAACTAGACCAGAACTTCAATGTGGAGTCACCAAAGGATGGCCTTCCTCCAGTGGAGTCGCCAACAGATGATTACAACCAACGTCTGTGTTCAAACCTTTTCTGTCATCAAAGCTTGAAGCTGTGTCGTCTCCCAGGGAAGCTGAGCTTTGATTCTCCTCTCCTCGGCAACGACGCCATTTAATGTTATCACCCCAAGAAACTAACCTAGGTTGCATATCGGTGATGCTTGGGAACATTACAAATTCAACCAAATATAATTGGATAAATGGTGGATGAATGGAACAAATGCTGCATATTCAAGCCAGATAACCACTTCTACTATGATTAACCCCAGACATGGGTGGACACCCCCAGACTAGAAGGCTTTTAACCACCTATTACTCACAATTTGAGGATAAGGTGATAATGGAGAAGACTGACCACACCAGCAGATGCACAGGACCCTGTGATGGCCGACTGCAACTAGTTAAGTGGTCTGTAAATCTAGTTTCTAATGCACAGACAGGATGACAGCTCTCTATGCATTAAACAACAGAAACCTGCACACATGTTCTATGATACATGCTAAATCCTAACATAGAGGTGGGATGACAGCCCCCCTGATGCTAAACATTCACAACAATAGAACAAATGCAAACAGGCACAGCCTGGAACAAGAAAGAGAAGTGGAAAGTGAGCAATAAACAGCGAAAGAAGCTTGTATTAGCTGAAAATGAAGACCAGACGCTACAGGTTACAAAGTAGTTACAGTCTCCAGAAGTTGAACCTTACAACAGGGTTCTCTTCATCTAACACTCATCACTCGATTACATCTCTGTTTTTGGTATATATGGCGTTACAATACAAAATATCTCTGCTACCCATGCGTGGAGGAGCCCATAAATGGTCACCAACCGCATTTACATTTAGAAATGGGCCTCTGATACAAATCTGGCTGTGTTTAAATGGATTTGACCCTCTTTGGCAGCTGGAGTATTAACTGAAAGACGCCCCATAACTGATAAATGCAGTGATCTGCTCGAGGCTATCCTTTTCAATCTTCGGCCACTCTGTTAGTTAAATGCGGTTGCTGGAGAATCATTGAGCCGGGTGCAGGTAGCTGGCTGTCATTTTCCTTCGGCGGCAGTGAACAGTCGGGAGTGGTACAGGCAACATGGCAGAGGCGTGCATATGACAAAAACAACTATTGGCCGTCAGATCCAACAGAAGAACGGTGGAGATCGAATTGGAGGGAGCTATCGGGGGTAATATGATGGAGGAATGAGGGCCGTTGGATTGAATGAACGGACGGTGGGGATCGGTCTTGCGGGGAAAGCTATTCAACATGGCAAATACACTATCGAAGGCGGGCCTGCGGACCTGAAACTTTATGCACGGGAACAGTGAGTCGCATCGGATCCGGCAGCCAATATCGCATCGCTATAATGGAAAAGACCTTGTCGCATTGAAAGCGCCGATTGCGATGGTGCTACGGACCCGACGGAGTCATTAACAGTGGCTTATAATCACATCGCATCCGATGTGGGCGGTCGACAATCGGCGATCGGTGAGGCTGAACTAGACTTGCTGAAAAGCTCCAATTGCGACCTGCGACTAGCCCACGGACCCGATAGAGGTTTTAACCATTTTTAAGATTGAAGAAGGGGCATCGGGATATCGCATCGGCGGGACCCAAGGGGTGTAGCCTTTATTCATATCCGATTGCCGATAGCGATGAGGAATGAAAGCGCCAAGGCTATATGGTAGGGTCCTATGGAGGCTTTGCGCTTCACAATTAAGGGCTGGGGCTAAACAGAGGCTTTGACGAATTTCAGAAGGATTTAAACGAGGAAAGAAGAGGTTACAAAAGATAAAAATAGAGATAGCGGGGCTATGGAGTAGAAGGGACATGAAGGGGAAGGGAAGAAAAGACTGCTGCGGGCTACCTTTCTGAGCATAAACACACAGCCGACCTGAACTTTGGCCCTCCAAATGCTGAAGTTTGTAGCAGAGCTAACACTGGCTCCTTCTGGGGATGAGATCCTCCCTGTGAGGTCTCAAGAATCTGCAGACCAATGCCTTCATACAAAACAAGCTTAAAAAACATTTGCCTAGTGTCCATTGGGCATGGAGTCAACTAAGCATACAACATAAAACTGTAAAAGAACTTAATTACAAACATTAAAGCCTAAAAATGTAAACTTCAAAATTTGCCCATTTGCTGGGCCACCAAAATTGTTTCTCCTGCTCTCAGCCCGGTTCATCATAGATCAGCAGGACAGGATTTATTTGATCCCCCACCTCAAACAGTTTAGGACATTTGAGCTTGATAGGTAGATAGGGATCAAATTTCATTTCCCCTCTGCGTATTTTCCTCCTTGGATGTTCTTTATGGGAGCTTTTGTACACCTGATAAATAACAATGGTGGCTGTGTACTTGTCTGTGTCTTCTGTGGCCTGCACAATAAATATGAATGGTGTGCCAACATGTTCATGTGTAGGGGACACAAAAACATTATCTGCTCCTGAATCTTTCTCTGAACAATCCTCATCCAAGGAGGAGTCCCATGACTGTGCACCCTCTTCCTTTGTCATCTGATAAGCTGCTGCTTCATGCTGTGTAGAGTCCAACTGAGCAGGTTTCATACTATCAAGACTGAATTGATCAGTTTCAGCCTTGAGCCTTGAATCTTGTTCTGCTTCAGTGTGCAGGGAGCAGCTTAGAGGGCTTTTCACTAGAACAGACGGAGGGACAAAAGATGATGGGGAGCTTTCTTCTCCCTTCTTGATTACTGGGCTGGGGATGATAGCAGGCTGGCTAATTTGCAGATCTGCATAGCCATGTGAAGACGAGCTGGCTTCGAGCTCAGATTCTTGGAGGAAGGGACCTGCTGCTGACTGCTTCTGCTGATAAGTTTGTTGTTCTGCAGGTACAACAAACTGACAGGTAGTGCCTCTGGATAGTGCTTCTTCATAAGCAGCTCGAGTTAAGAAGGGGGAACCTTCTAAAACATGGACCTCCTCCTCTTCAAACAACTCTTCTTTCATGACTACATTCTGTAAAAGGGGCCTTACCACTTCATCTTCATTTGTAACTTTGTTTCTCTGCAAAATCTGCGGATGCTCATGTGTTCGTCCACATGGATCTGGAGTTGGAAAAGAACTGGAACAATGAGCTCCTGCTTCTTCAAAACGTTGCTTAGCTTTCAACTTGGAAACTTCAGAGGACAATAGCTTTATCATCCTGGCCAATTTATCTATCTCAGGCTCATAGGATGATGAGGGTTCACCTCCCTGACTTCTGCATTCATCATCACCTTCAAGTCTTTCTGCAGCCATAATATTTGCTTCTACTTCAAAGGCTACAGCTCGCATATCAACCAAAGAAGTACATCTTCGTTCTCTTAATAACAGGCAAAACTGAGAATCGAAGGCATTGGCATATGTGAGCATGGCAGAAGTAGGGGTAGGTTTTATTTCATTTGGTATTCTGCTGTACATATGATTGAATCAAATATTGAAATCAGACAGCAGCTCACCATCTTCTCTCTGCAAGTTCCCAAATTCAGTATGATAATAGAGAAGATCTTTATTACTTCCCCAGTGTTTTAAAAATACATCATCTAGGGCTCCAATATCTGCAATAGACCTAGGGGGTAATTCTCTAAACCATTTTCTAGCCTCCCCATCTAGGCTTTGGACAAAAACACTCATCCAGACATCCTCTTCATTGATGTCTAGGTTATCAGCATAACAATAAAAAGATTCGAGGTGCTCTTCAGCTGATACTCCTTCTGCACCAGTAAACTTAGGCATATATTCCATATAATCTCCTACAGGCATGGCATTCAAAGGGGTAGGCAAAACTAAAGGCCCATACCTAGCAGCAACAATTCGTTCCATCTTTGTGAGAGCTTGCTGGCCTGCCATGGCTGAGGTAAGGTACAAGGATACTGGTAGACTGAGTGGAATGAATCAATGAATGGAATGGCAGAAACAGAGGAATATAACGGACAACATGGAGCTTCTTTCTGTGAAGTGAATTCCAAAAGGGGAATGAATAAATGGGAGCTGTATGAATCTCCGAAGGTGAACTTCACTAACAGAGACACATAAAATTCTTTAAGGCTTACCTGATCCTGATGCTCCCGTCTGCAAAGTTTTCTTCGATTAACAATCTTCTCAGGATCAGGCACTGGCCAGCTAGTGATTTCTGAAGATTTCTCCGAGCATGCTTCACGAACTAGACCAGAACTTCAATGTGGAGTCACCAAAGGATGGCCTTCCTCCAGTGGAGTCGCCAGATAGATGATTACAACCAACGTCTGTGCTCAAACCTTGTCTGTCATCAAAGCTTGAAGCTGTGTCGTCTCCCAGGGAAGCTGAGTTTCGATTCTCCTCTCCTCGGCAATGACGCCATTTAATGTTATCACCCCAATAAACTCACCTAGGTTGCATATCGGTGATGCTCGGGAACATTACAAATTCAACCAAATATAGTTGGATAAATGGTGGATGAATGGAACAAATGCTGCATATTCAAGCCAAATAACCACTTCTACTATGATTGACCCCAGACTACAAGGCTTTTAACCACCTAATACTCACAGTTTGAGGATAAGGTGATAATGGAGAAGACTAACCACACCAGCAGATGCACATGACCCTGTGATGGCCGGCTGCAACCAGTTAAGAGGTCTGTAAATCTAGTTTCTAATGCACAGACAGGATGACAACTCTCTATGCATTAAACAACAGAAACCTGCACACATGTTCTATGATACATGCTAAATCCTAACATAGAGGTGGGATGACAGCCCCTCTGATGCTAAACATTCACAGCAATAGAACAAATGCAAACAGGCACAGCCTGGAACAAGAAAGAGAAGTGGAAAGTGAGCAATAAACAACAAAAGAAGCTTGTATTAGCTGGAAATGAAGACCAGACGCTGCAGGTTACAAAGTAGTTACAGTCTCCAGAAGTTGAACCTTACAACAGGGTTCTCTTCATCTAACACTCATCACTCGATTACATCTCTGTTCTGGGTATATATGGTGTTACAATACAAAATATCTCTGCTACCCATGCATGGAGGAGCCCATAAATGGTCACCAACCGCATTTACATTTAGAAATGGGCCTCTGATACAAATCTGGCTGTGTTTAAATGGATTTGACCCTCTCTGGCAGCTGGAGTATTAACTGAAAGATGCCCATAACTGATAAATGCAGTGATCCGCTCGAGGCTATCCTTTTCAATCTTCGACCACTCTGTTAGTTAAATGCGGTTGCTGGAGAATCATTGAGCCGGGTGCAGGTAGTTGGCTGTCATTTTCCTTCGGCGGCAGTGAACAATCGGGAGTGGTACAGGCAACATGGCAGAGGCGTGCATATGACAAAAACAACTATTGGTCGTCAGATCCAACAGAAGAACGGTGGAGATCGAATTGGAGGGAGCTATCGGGGGTAATATGATGGAGGAATGAGGGCCGTTGGATTGAATGAACGGACGGTGGGGATCGGTCTTGCGGGGAAAGCTATTCAACATGGCAAATACACCATCGAAGGCGGGCCTGCGGACCTGAAACTTTATGCACGGGAATAGTGAGTCGCATCAGATCCGGCAGCCAATATCACATCGCTATAATGGAAAAGACCTTGTCGCATTGAAAGCGCCGATTGCGATGGTGCTACGGACCCGACGGAGTCATTAACAGTGGCTTATAATCACATCGCATCCGATGTGGGCGGTCGGCAATCGGCGATCGGTGAGGCTGAACTAGACTTGCTGAAAAGCTCCGATTGCGACCTGCGACTAGCCCACGGACCCGATAGAGGTTTTAACCATTTTTAAGATTGAAGAAGGGGCATCGGGATATCGCATCGGCGGAACCCAAGGGGTGTAGCCTTTATTCATATCCGATTGCCGATAGCGATGAGGAATGAAAGCGCCAAGGCTATATGGTAGGGTCCTATGGAGGCTTTGCGCTTCACAATTAAGGGCTGGGGCTAAACAGGGGCTTTGACGGATTTCGGAGGGATTTAAACGGGGAAAGAAGAGGTTACAGAAGATAAAAATAGAGATAGCGGGGCTATGGAGTAGAAGGGACATGAAGGGGAAGGGAAGAAAAGACTGTTGCGGGCTACCTTTCTGAGCATAAACACACGGCCGACCTGAACTTTGGCCCTCCAAATGCTGAAGTTTGTAGCAGAGCTAACAGTACTCCAAAGCATTTGCTAGCCCTTGTACCAAGAATCCTCAAGGAAGGACCAGAATCCTCGAGGAGGGACTTATCAAGGGTATTCGAATAGAGAAGATAAAGGTGGAAGAAGGAAAAGCAACAAAAGAAATGATGTTGATTGGAAATGAGGAGTATGTTCTCCCAGTTATGTGGGATGAGCATCCAGTTGGAAACGGAAAAGAAGGTCGTGTCACTCTTGCTCTTTTA
The DNA here is from genome assembly GCA_031772625.1 of Pinus tabuliformis. Lineage (NCBI taxonomy): Eukaryota > Viridiplantae > Streptophyta > Pinopsida > Pinales > Pinaceae > Pinus > Pinus tabuliformis. The sequence goes on from CM062805.1 coordinate 15,792,183, forward strand.
AATCTTCTTTTGCAGGACATGAACGCTGGACCTGCAAACATATGCATTCTAGTTCCACGTGGAGTGGAGAATTCTCATTCTATCAAATGAGCTTCATCTCGTTTGGCAATACTTAGACATGAACATAATTCATTGCTAGTATTATGTGAAACTTGAAAGCTAGGTTGCCTAAGTGCTGGACTATGGGCCATTACTTTTAAATCAAATCTACAAATATGTCTGATTTGTTAGTTGACAATCTGAATTGGTGTCATCGTATATGTCTTGGGCTTTCGGGCCATTGCAAGCAAATTTAAGTGCTGAGAACCTAAGAAAGACCTAGATTTGAGAATCAAAGTGCATCACCACCCTGAGAACCACATTCAATCTGTCATTTGACAGGCCTCTAGAGATGCGGATTCTCATTTGAATTGCCATGAAGTTAGAGGTCACGATCTTGTTTCAGAATTGGGATCTTGGGGCAATAGGTATATATCTCATAATTATGAGGAAATGCAAAGAAAGGCCAATACCCGAGGTCTTGGCACTAGGACGACAAAGCTCCAGTGCAGAGGATGGGGATGGTTGTCTCTATCGACAAAGTTAGTGTGATGGGAACAGTTGGCGCTAAAAAAGTGTACAAGGCTAGTCTTCGAAATGGGCAGGAGGTGGATGTTAAGAAGATTTCGAAGAGGGGAAATGAATTTGAAGCAGAGGTGGAGACCCTGGCCGTGATTAGGCATGCAACCATCCTAAAGATATTATGTTGCATCTCAACCACAGAGTCTTGGGCTTTCGGGCCATTGCAAGCAAATTTAAGTAGGGAACAAATTCCTCGCCGCAGACCACGGGAAAGGTCAAAATTGTCGCCGCTTTAAGGAAATTCGACGACACACACTGGGTTGTCACGTGTCATGCTCTGATTGGTCCGTACGATTGAGTAGGCTGCTGACCGAGCTGTTGATGCCATGCTGCCACGTGTTGCGCTCTTGTTGGCTCTCCCTCGTCCATACGACCATGTCACCTGTTGATGTTAGCATCTGTACGACTAACGTCAACATCAATGCTTCTGTCCTCAGCATCCAAGTGTCCCTGTGGGTCTTGCTTGCAAAAAATTGAGTTGTTTCCAAAAAACACTAGTGTGCCATAACTTCTTCATACGATGTTGGATTGAGGTGTCATTCGCGTTGTTGGATTTAGAACGACGAGCTCTTTGATTTGAGTCTGGTTTTGCTGCTTTTCCAAGATTTTGAAAATTTGACTTTGAAAATTTATTATTGTCATTCTTGAGCAATGGGTTTCATGCTCAAGATAAATTTATTTATAGGTCAAGCACCCATTGAGTGCTTCTAGGTTTGTCATAGAACTATGAAGGCAAAAGAGTCATTGTCATACATGTAAGACCCCTTTAGGAATTTTGTATCTTGTAAAGAAAAATTAGTCAAAGTCAAAAGTGTCATAAAGACCCTCCAAGACCTTGTCAAGCAAGTCGGCCTATAGGAAGAATCAAGTTAGCCTCATGAGCAGCAATTCGACCTCCTAAGAAGCCTATATATAAGGGAACCTCGACTTCATTTGGAGAGACATTCATTCAAATAAGAAAGCAAGTTTGGTGTCCTCAAAGAAGCTACAAAAGGATGAAGATCAAGGAAAAGAAGAGAGAGAAGCAAGATTAAAGTTTTGTACATCTCTCTCTCTCATGTCAGGGTTTCTAAAGTAGTTGGTAGACCGAAATTGTAGAAGTTGCTGGGGAAGTCGACGTTACAGAAGAAAATGTTGGGGAAGTCTTAGTGCTGAAGAAGTTGTTGGGGAAATCAAAATTGTTGGGAAGTCAAAGTTGATGCTAGATCAAAATTGTTGGAAGGTCGAAGTTGCTAGAAGTTGTTGGGTCGAAGTTGCTGGAAGTTGTTGGGTCAAAATTGCTAAAAATTGATGGGGCGAAGTTGTTGGAAAGGTTCATCAAGAAGGAGAAGTTTGACTTGGACTTGGAGGGGTCTTTGACAAGGGTCTTAGGTCTTGGAATTCGTCATCTGAAAATTCTATAAGAAGAGAAGAAGTCTTGTGGGTTTTCCTCTCAAGATGAGAGGTTTTGGCCCTGACATAGAACCTACATTTTGTGTCTCCTTGCCTATTTGATATTCATAGTTGGGTAGTTGTTTGATGATAAGAACATAATAATAATCAAGTGAATGAAGAAGCTAATCAAGTTAAGGAAAAATACATCACAAACAGTTATCAAAGTAATACAAATCACCTAACATAGTTGCCCCTAGATTTCTCAACAATTGTTTCAGTTCTTGATTACTTAATGCGAGAATAAAAAGGCTCATAAGCTCTGTAAAAGTGTGTGCGTTGACTTTTTATTTGCTTTAATGTTTTGACTCTTGGTTGTACTAGCCCAAGAGTCTTTGTTTCTCTAGGTAAATGTCCCTTAAATTCTTATGGATAAATGCCACAATTTCAGAGTACCTATAGCCACAATTTCAAAGCACATGCAATTATAATATTAGGACATTGGAGCTGAGTTAGTAAGAGTTGAGGTTGTTGATTGGCAAAAAAACTTACTCTGGGATGAGGTTGATGATTTGTAAAAGGATTATTGTTCCTTCGTCTCTTTTACCAAATTCTTGAAAGAGATAGATCTTTATTCCAAGGATAAATATTTTTAGTGTTGATATGATATGTTTCAATTGTTCCTCTTGCCAAATTGCAAATGGTGATCTCGTGAATCAAGTGAAATGCCCAAATTTAAAGCTTGTTTTCTAAACTCTTCAGTGAGGCTTTGCACATTTTGACCCTTTCCTAGTCTCAAATATTGTCATTCCATTAAAGCCTTTAGTTGATAACCTAAAGGATAGAATTGATCTTTTAATGCAGAAACAAAATTGGACCAAGAAGAAAGGAGATTACCTATGTTTTTGCTACCTTTTTGCGATTTGCTCTCCCACCAGACGAGAGTGGTGCCACTCGGCCGAAGAGATGTTGATTAGATCTTGGTCTCATCTCCCTCGATTTGCTGAATCCGGCAATACACCTCGACTGTCTAATCCAATTGTTTAACTTCTCTGCGCTACATTCTCCATCATATGTGGGCAAATCAAACTTTACATTTAGCTTAAAAAATGGATTTTTAGATGCATTTGTATGATGTCTGTTAGAATGAGGAGAAGAGGAAGAAGAAGAACTGTCACTGGAAGATGGAGAGGAAGGGGGGTCTTCTCCTCCACCACCATGGTTTACCGAGGCATGATCATTTGGCTCTTTCTTCTCAGGCTTGATTGTCTTCTCATATTCTACAAACAATTTGTCCACTTTCTCTGCCATGGTGAAGAAGATCTTGCGATAATTTCGCTCTTCCTTTATTCGAGCTTCCTCATCTTGCCACTTTCCGTCTTCGTGCTGCACGCTGCCCTTCGGGATCAAAGGATTTTAAATTTTCCTTCACCTTTTTGGAGCTTTTTCCTGGTTAGCATTCAATCATGCAACTCACATCAAGAAGCCCTATTCTGATACCAAACTTGATCCAAATCTTTTACTTCAAGGATGCATACAAAATTGCATTTTAAAATAGCATGTAACCAAGTAACATAAACACATAAAAGAAGCGGAAATCAAAAGCAACCATGAGATCAAAGTCACACAAATGACTTGATAACGGAGTTCACCCAATGTGGGCTATGTCTACGGGCCCTGCCCAATGTGGGGAGGCCTCTTTCATTAAATGGCAGCGAAATCAAATTACAAGTAATTACAAAATGACACTTTATACCTCCACTTCTGGGAATGGACTGAAATTGTAGACTTCTAATGAAGAAACAAATTGCACAGTTGGATTTCTGGCGAAAAATCATGAAAAATGACTATAAAGTTGACCTTTTTCTGTGCAAGTAGCCTCTGGAGCTTTAGGGAATCTTTTAGATTCTTTGCAAGATTCACCTACATGGATATTCTTGGAATATTCTCCCACCTCGATTTCAATGCACACAGGTCATGTGCTAGGTTTTGCGGCTCTCGCTCCGCCATGCGGCCTCCTCCTTGGCATTGGGTTTGAGACGATTTAAGTATAAGACAGTGGGCAGACTTATCAAACTTCGTCACCGTGGTTCAACGGTAGCATACCGAAATTGGGGTCCGAGCAACTCGGGGTAGAACCCCAACAGGTGTAAGTGGTGATGTTTTTTGGTGTGTCGTTTTTGGTTTATATCAGCACTCAGTGTCGGCACCGGCGGACGTGCCGAGAGAGTTCAACTCCCTCCATCGGATTTTAAAATTATATATATATATATATATATATATATATATATATATATATATATATATATATCTGTGTGGTTGTCGCAATGGTTTGGCCGTTGGCCAGTCGGCGGGGTTGACCACCCCCGGTAGGTGACTGACATTTGTTTTTAAATATTATTATTTAAATCTTAACGGCTCAGTTTACCACCCAATTTTTTGGGGTCACTGGTTATTTTAAGTAGGGAACAAATTCCTCGCCGCCGACCCCGAGAAATGTCGAAAATGTCACCTCTTTAAGGAAATCCGATGACGCTGAATAGGTTGCCACGTGTCATGCTCTAATTGGCCCGTATGACTGACTAGGCTGATGATCGTGTTGTTGACATCATGATGCCATGTGTCGCGCTCTTGTTGGCTCTCCTTTGTCCATACGACCATGTCACCTGCTGATGTCAGCATCCGTACGACTGACGTCAACATCGGTACTTCTGACATCCGCTCCCCAAGTGTCCCTGTGGGTCTTGCCTGCAAAAATTTAGATGTTTCCAAAAAACACCAGTGGGCCATAACTTCTTCATACGATGTCAGATTGAGGTGTTGTTCGCGTCATTGGATTTAGAACAACGAGTTTTTCAATTTGAGTCTGGTTCTGCTGCTTTTCGAAGATTTTGAAAATTTATTATTGTCATTCTTGATGCAATGGGTTTCATGCTCAAGATAAATTTATTTATAGGTCAAGCACCCATTGAGTGCTTCTATGTTTGTCATAGAACTATGAAGGCAAAAGAGTTATTGTCATATAAGGGAACCTCGACTTCATTTGGAGAGACATTCATTCAAGTAAGAAAGCAAGTTTGATGTCCTCAAAGAAGCTACAAAAGGACGAAGATCAAGGAAAATAAGAAAGAGAAGCAAGATCAAAGTTTTGGACCCCTCTCTCTCTCATGTCAGGGTTTCTAAAGTAGTTGGTAGACCGAAATTGCAGAAGTTGCTGGGGAAGTCGAAGTTATAGAAGAAAATTTTGGGGAAGACGTAGTCGCTGAAGAAGTTGTTGGGGAAATCGAAATTGTTGGGAAGTCAAAGTTGATGCTAGGTCAAAATTGTTGGAAGTTCGAAGTTGTCGGAAATTGTTGGGTTGAAGTTGCTGGAAATTGTTGGGTTGAAGTTGTTGGAAGTTGTTGAGTGGAAGTTGTTGGGTCAAAATTGCTAGAAATTGCTGGGTCGAAGTTGTTGGAAGTTGTTGGGTCGAAGTTGTTGGAAAGGTTCATCAAGAAGGAGAAGTTTGAATTGGACTTGGAGGGGTCTTTGACAAGGGTCTTAGGACTTGGAATTCGTCATCTGAACATTCTATAAGAAGAGAAGAATTCTTGTGGGTTTTCCTCTCAAGAGGAGAGGTTTTGGCCCTGACATACGACCTACATTTTGTGTCCCCTTGTCTATTTGATCTTCATAGTTTGGTAGTTGTTTGATGATAAGAACATAATAATAATCAAGTGAATGAAGAAGCTAATCAAGTTAAATAAAAATACATCACAAACAATTATCAAATTAATAGAAATCACCTAATCTAGTTGCCCATATATTTCTCAACAATTGTTTCAGTGTTTGATTACTTAATGCGAGAATAAAAAGGCTCATAAGCTCCGTAAAAGTGTGTGTGTTGATTTTTTATTTGCTTTAATGTTTTGACTCTTGGTTGTACTAGCCCAACAGTCTTTGTTTCTCTATGTAAATGTCCCTTAAATTGTTATGGATAAATGCCACAATTTCAGAGTACATGTAGCCACAATTTCAAAGCACCTGGAATTCTATATTAGGACACTGGAGCTGAGTTAGCAAGAGTTGAGGTTGTTGATTTGCGAAAAAACTTACTATGGGATGAGGTTGATGATTTGTAAAAGGATTATTGTTCCTTCGTCTCTTTTACCAAATTCTTGAAAGAGTTAGATCTTTATTCCAAGGATAAATATTTTTGGTGTTGATATGATATGTTTTAATTGTTCCTCTTGCCAAATTGCAAATGATGATCTCGTGCCTTCTTTATCATATTCTTGAAAGATGTGTTGTTTAAGAGATCTTTACTCCTTTGTAGATGATGCGTTGTTGCAAAATTTTGCTCTTGCCAAATGGAAAATGATGATCTCGTGCCTTCTTCACGGGATTCTTGAAAGAGGTGTTGTTCAAGGGTTATATATATAGATAATTCTCTGGTCGAATTTTGTCGGTGCCGATATGATCAGTTTTAATTGTTTTTTTTTTTTCGAATCACAATTGATATTTAAGCTGCAATGTAAGTAGGCTATATTTTCAAATTCTTTGTTTGCAATATGGACACCAAGATGGGAAGCAACACTTCATTAAACATGGGTTTTTTTACTTAAGATTTTATGTGTACTATTATTGACTTAGCTTATTTGGTTTCTCATTGGAATTATCACCTATGAGGCTATTGATAAGATACTCCACAGGACGGGTGAAGTTGATGGTCGCCTAATGTTTATTGTTTATACAATTAATCTTATTGTTAGTTCTGCCATGACATTTTTACTTGGTCGTAGTGATCATGGGCTTGATCACAGTCATAGAGATATCAACAATCACGATGAAGGGAATGACAAGGTGAGGTAAAAGGTCATCGACAAGAGGCTAAGCAAAGACATGCACAAGAACATAGGGGCAATACTGAATACATTCATGACCTGGCCATAAGCATGAAGATCTCAAGATATGCATAACTACCTGTCAAAACAAAACAAAATTGAAGAAGCCTTTGCTTTCAGAGGTAGAAAGGGCCAATTTTTTTTTATCATCCCACTAATGTAGGGGAGACCCTTGGCTGAGGAATTAAAGATGTTGAAAGAAGGTATGTGCAGAATACTAGATTCAAATTAGATGATGACTTGGAGGCAAGCACAAAGGTGTAGAAAGACAATCATTCACATTTAAATATAAATGTGCATGTGGCATATCTTCATGTGCTCGAAGATTTGGTTCAAAGTATTGAGGTCATGATTGGAGTTGTAGTCGTTTAGGTAAGCGCCACTGTCAAATAATTGATTTGATATGGACATTGTTTTCATTAGTACATGTGTTAGGGACCACTATAAAGATGTTGAAAAATACTCTAGAAATTTTGATGAAGAGTACATCTTATGAGATTAATGCTACTAGGCTTGAAGAAGGATTGTATGTAATTTCTAGTGTCTTCACTGTGCATGAACTACACATTTGGGTCATAATAGTAAGGAAATACTCGCATTCCATGTAAAAAATCTGTGAGATGCAAATGTTGATATTTGTAATATAGTATATTGAAAGGGAGTATAGGATTAGCCACATATAACAATACAAATTGAATGAGAGGTTGATTGCAATATTTGTATAATGATCAAGTCAACATTTGTCAACTTTGACTATAATTTGTTTCAGTTTCGTTTGAACCATGCTTTTGACTCTAAGATGATAGTAGTTCTGAAAGTCTTAAGGCAATTAGATGTTGATGTTGGTTGATATATACTATCATTTTTTAAAATGATCTTTGTAGATAGTGTTCCTTCTCAGTTTTTCATACAGTCCAGGTGTTTTTATGCACAAAATATTTTGCGCGTGTTTGATTCTAGAGGAGGATCACTGTTTTATCAAATCCAACAAAGATGGACATAAATCTAGTTGATTTAAGTGTTTTTTTGTAATAGGAAGCTACAACACTTTATTAATGTGAAAGGCCATTAATCATTATGTTTTGGAAGTGCGTTGTACACTTCAGTTAATTGTGAGCTTGAATGTATGGCAAAGCTCCACAAAAGTGCACATTGAGTTATGAACTTAAACAAAGTAATTACAGTGCGTGTTTATTTTAAACAAACGTGGAACCAAAATAAGATTGTGTGGGTTGATAGTTGGCAATCATAATTCACTAAACAAAGTGATTAGAGAGTGTTGATTTTAAATAGGCATAGAACCAATATAAAAATTTGCGGGGTTGATAGTGCTGAGCCCCGAAACCACACTTTTCCTACACATTTTCTTAAACTTTTTCCATCCACCTGGACCTCATAAGCTATCAACATCATTGCATATTGAGTTTAAAAGAGCACATAAAGTGGTTTTCTAACTATGTTTTGTGTTTGTTGTTTGAACTAGATTTTTTCTCATAAGCTGCGGAATCTTGTCACTTTCCGCAGCCAGTCCAACTTTCCGCAGCCTTTTTGTTAAACTCTATATTGCAGGTGTCTTCAGGCAAATCGAGCCACATGGGCAAGTTGAAAATGACGTGGACATGGACCGAGTCCTATTGGCTCAGTCAAATTCATCAAAGAAGGTCGTGGTCAAAGGTGGTCAAGCGGTGGTCAAATATAGGAGTCCTACAGCAAGAGGACTCCGTTTTTCAACACGTGAAGACTTTCCGGCCGTTCCTAGATCTCTGGGGACATATCGACACCTGTGGACTGCTCCATAAGCCGAATTCAACAACCACCCTCAATAGATTTAATCATCACGATAGCCATGATGCTAGTTCCATGGACATTGTCGTTCATGTGTCCTCTATCAGCGTAGTTTTTAGGAAATTAGTTATGTAGCCTTCTGTTATAAATAATGTGTTCCCATACACATAATAGTTAGTCTTTGTAATGTAATTTTGCTGTTAAGAAAGCCCACTGTGCCGTGACACTGTTTCGTTGTTATGACTGCATTTTGAATATATGAGAAGACTCTGTTTATAAGCACAATTCGTGGTTGATAGCTGTTGCTCGAGGTTGTGCAGAGGGCCCCTGCACACGCCGAGGTTTTGTTTATTGCTGTACATTTTCATGCTGTGTTTCTTTACATTCATTATGCCATATTTTTTCACTTGTATATATTGCATTTCTTATGGTATTAACGTTTTATTTTTGTCCATAATTTTACATGTTTTACATTGCTGTTAACGCTGATCAGTGTATTTGTTCCAGATTACAGTAGGCAGCCCGGGCATTTGCATATAGTTTCCACAATGACTAATGACATGGAATCAGTCTTGTCTTTCTGCTGATTTATTTTTCTTAGCTTTTAATTCCAGCACTGTTTTGTTTATTTCAAGATTGTTCATTGGCTTTATTAGTTAGATTAGATATTAAATTGCTCATGTCATTATCAGTTACCTCCGAAAGCCATAGCGAGACTAATGGTGAGGGATTGAAGTATGAGTGTGTAATTTGATATTAGTTTATTTTTCTGCAAATTAGATATTAAATTTCTCATGTCATTATCAGTTACCTCCGAAAGCCATAGCGAGACTAATGGTGAGGGATTGAAGTATGAGTGTGTAATTTGATATTAGTTTATTTTTCTGCAAATTTAATATTAAATTACTCATATCATTGTCAGTTACCTTCGAAAGCCATAGCGAGACTAATGGTGAGGGATTGAAGTATGAGTGTGTAATTTGATATTAGTTTTGTTTTTTGCAAATTAGATTTCAGATTGCTCAAGTTTTTTATGATTACTTCCGAAAGCCATAGCGAGACTAATGGTGAGGGGTCAGAATATGAATTGATGTAATTTGATTTTAGTTTTAGTTTACTTGCACCTTTTTGGATTTCTTTGAGTACGGTAGCTTAATTCATTTCTTTTGTATCTAGATAGCAGTAGGGATAATGGTTTTATAATCAATAGATCATTGTTTGTTTGATTAGAATAGTGGCACATTTTTATTTTCTTTTTGGAATTGATTTCATTATTGCATGTTCTAAGATCTTCTGAAGTTTGAAGTTTTGGAAATCATTGCCTTGAATATTTATATCCATTTAGAATTTCCATTTCACAGTAGGAGATAAACTAAGATAAAAAACCCCCAAAAACAAACTAAAAAACAAAAACGACAAAAAGTAAGAAATAGGTTATCTTGCACATATAATGCGCCACACTTCGACAGTTTACGACTCCCGGATTGAAAATTAATATAGCAATTTAGGATACTCTAAATTGATCAAACAGATAGTTGGTAGTCACAATTCTCTAAACAACACAATTAGAGAGTTTATACTTTTAAAAAGGCGTGGAACCAAAATAAAAATTTCCAGGGTTCATAACTAGTAGTCATAATTCTTCGTAGCAAGAAAAGTAATTTAAAACATGATTGGAGTAGAATTGTACTAAAAGGCTCAAACAAAGAAACTTTCAAATAGACATGACATTTAGAATGGATGTTTAGGGCAATACAGGGAAAAAATGACAAAAATCAAAACATGAGTGAAAAACAGACAAAAATCAAATTTCTTGCATAACAATTCCTATCCAATATTTTTATTTATTTTTCAATGTAAATAGCTAACATCATCAAATATTCACATTGCCACATAAAAGTTAAAAAAAATGATATTCAAAATACATAAAATGTTAACTAATACATTAAGCATTAATCATTGGCATCTCTAGCCAATACTTAAAACTAAATACACTACAAAATTACATCAAATATATAATAATGTGTCCTAATATATCTACATGCTCAACCTAACACCTAGCTATTGTTTCTCTTTGTCCTTTTTATGAAAAGGTAAAGCGTCATCCTCTAGAAGAATGTGGTCTTATTGTTGGAGTTGGACAACTATTTTTAGGCGTCTCTCTATGTATCGAAGGTGGTGTTGAAATTGCCACACCGGCCTCCTCACTCTTAATCTGCTCCTCCCCACCTTCTAACAACACTATGTCATCATCACCTGCCCCAAATGCCTCTTGTGCTTCTAACCATATAGGTGTCTCTCCATAAAATGTCTTTTGGTGACCACCGTCCATTAAGACATGTTGTCAATGTCACACAAAGTTTATGATCTCCACATCAAGGGCCTCTCAAGTGGCATCACCCACGACACAAGATTGTAGTAATCATAGACAATATCATTAAGGCGTTGATATTTTAACCACCAAGAGGGTTATAATAAATTTAATATGTCTTCAGGTTCAAAATAAATGTTAGTGCCATACCAACTCGAAGTGCATTTCAAACATATAACAATGACATAAATTTAGAAAACGTTATTCATAACTTGTGTTTGCCTATGTGTCTTTTTTCAACTTGCACTCATAACCCATAGTGCTACACATTTGACCAAGCACATAAATGACAAATTTATGTAAAAGTGGGGCTTCTCTGCCAAACATCTACAACAAATAAGAGAAGGAAAGAAAAAAATTGAATTGCATTTCAATCTAGTAGGAAAAAGGACATACTGACAAAATTCAAATAGAACTTGTAATTAAAATTCAAATAATTTACTTGGCAGTAAAGTCACTTAAACAATGATATCAAAAAGTAGTCCACCAGCATAACATCCTTATCTCTCTATTAGTATTCTTGCAGTCAACATGATCAATCACATCTTGAAGACAAGTATGAAACCCTTCCATAACCCTACCATTGAAATCAAAACTACAAGGGCGAACACACGCAAGATTGAGGATGAGCATTGTTGCATGAATGGGATGATGGACCATCTTGTTCTGTCATTCAATGAAATGCCAAATTATTAAGGGGTAAGAAAGGGATTCATAGTGTTAAAAAATGCATGGATTATTCTCAAGAATGCTTTCCATCTCAAATATCGCCCTTATTCTCATCATAAGATAACATAACTTATTTAGTCTTATCCGTGGCTTCATATAAATAACCCATAACAATGTTTTCCACGTCAACTATCGAAATAACCCTCCCAAAGGTTTTCTAGATTTTCACACCTTGTCCAACCTTGCCTAGAAGGAATCTTGATGCACTAGTTTAGCAATGGTTTTCCTTTTCTATTTGTTCTAAATGTACTAGTGTATTATTTATCAGCATTGAATGTGCTTTGTACATCTAACATATAAATGATGATACTTTGAAGAGAATTAATAATAACAATGAAATTTGATAATAGGATGCACCAAATTCTCATGTCATATGAGTCTTTTCATTAGGTTAAGAAATATTGCATTGTTGTACTTGATTTGTGCTTCTCCTAGTTGCGTCAACGGCCTCCCTGATATAGTAGGTTTTTCCTACATCCTCAAGAATCAAATGAATGCATTGGATGATCCACATAGAATCCAAAAGAAGGTGTGGTGCCTCACCATTAGGATCAAGCCAAAGGCCACATAATTCACAATGTTATGTGTTATCACTTACAGAACATGTGACACACCTATCTCTTCATGTGACACACCTATCTCTTCAAAGAGCTCTGCTAACAATTCATACAATAACGACACATTTAATATATGTGGATGCATCAATTGATTTAGTAAACATTGTGTTATTGGCATACCACACCAAGAAATTAAGGAGGGCCTTTCCTTTCCCATTTTCCTAACCATTAGACACGACCATCCATTTAATGGCCTCCCATGGTTGTCCTTGGTCCTCAATCTAGTAGTGATATCAAAATTTTCCTTTTGAAGGATTGGCCCTCTCCACTCCTCATAGGATTTATAGCCTAGGTCAACAACAATGTGTTGATCAAGCAACAACTTTCCCATACCATTTTGTCTTTGTCACCTAACAAAGGAAAAAATGAATTGGTGCTCCTCACATTTTTAGCCTTTGAATCTCATAAGTCTAGTCTTTCAAGTTTATTATTACAACTTTGAACATTTTTCATTTTGAACAAGTCCCACAAAACTCTTTAAATATTCCATCAAGTCTTCAACTTGCTTTTTAATATTTTGATCTAACCCTCGTTGAGCAAATTCATCTTATGACAACTTGGAAATTTTGTTAGATCATGCAATAACATAGTGTTATAAACTTTCGTTTTATGCAACATAATGCTACACAAATAATTTTTGTGATATACAACACAAAGTGGGACAATTTGACTATTTTTTTTTGCAAATAACAATGGATTTTTTATGAAATGTTAGCATTTTGCAATTTAGAAAATTTTCGCCATTGTGACATATCACAACTTTCACCATTTTTTGCTAGTTTGATACATCCCAAGCTTGAAAAGTTTCTAAGTTCTGATATATCACAAACAAAAGACATTTATTGTGGCCTTTTATAGCTTTATAAATTTGATGACAATGCAGTCTTGATTTTTTTCTATCTAATGCATTGCCACGATGAAAGACTTCTACCATGTGATACGTTGTAAAGCTTCAAAAACTTGCAGTGGTGTGACCCTTGAACTTTGTTGCATCAAACAAAAATTCCTAGAAGTGAAACAAAAACAAGTTTGATTTTTTTTATGAGTGTGTCATCAACATATTTATATTTATGCTGCAACAAAAGAGTTCTCAAGCGTGACGAACTGCAAAGGCCTTTTTATAAAAAGGTAGCAAAAAGGGTCAACCTCTTTTATAAAAAGCATTTTCAAATCAATTTCATTTTCATTCCATTGCTTATGATTGCTCCTTGAACACATTGCTACTATCCAAGCTATTGAGTGTTCAAAGATTTATTGAGTCTATCAAAATTAAAGTATCTTATACCCAGTTAAACACCATTGCCTATCATCCTTTGAGGTAAGCATTGTAGAGTTCAATTATTTTTCTTGTTTCATTTCACCATTGCATATTATGATTTTTTTATTTGTTTTATTTGTGTCATGGACAGTTAAAAATGAAACTAATTAAAAAGATAAAATAAAATAATATTTCCCTGAAAATATGACTCAATCCTACGCATGTTGCAATTCAAAGCCTTTTATACTCAATCGATAGTGATGAAATCATTTTCCTAAGCCATCTAATCAAGTGAAGGCTTGTAGTTTTGAATACCAATTAAGAAATAAAAACCTCTATATCTCAACTCATTCTGGAGTTGGCTCAAATCCTCAAAGCTCTAATATCGTAAAAAAAATGTTGCTTTCAAATTTAATATGCATGGGATACAAGAAATATCACTCTCCCTATCTCATCTCACTATGGAGTTGACTCGAACCCCCCAAGCTCAAATTTTGCAAAAAAAAAAATGATATTTCTTGTATCCCATGCATAATAAATTTGAAAGCAACATTTTTTTTCACAAGATTTGAGCATGGGGGGTTTGAGTCAACTCTAAAGTGAGTTGAGATAGAGAGAGTGATATTTCTTGTAGCCCATGCATAATAAATTTGAAAACAACGTTTTTTTACAAGATTTGAGCTCGAGGTGTTTGAGTCAACACCAAAGTGAGTTGAGAAAGAGATGTCCTTATTGCTTGATTGAAGTTCAAATCTACAAGCTTTCACTTGATAAGATGCCCTAGGAAAATGATTTCATTAGTATTGATTGAATATATATTTATATATTGAGTATCGATTTATCAATTGTAATCATGATTTTATATATTTGATATTAAAGAGAAAATAAATTTATTATTGTTATTCTTGATGCATGGGTTTCATGCTCAAAATAAATTTATTTGTAGGTCAAGCACCCATTGAATACTTCTAGGTTTGTCATAGAATTATGAAGTCAAAAGAGTCACTATCATGCATGTAAGACAATTTTGGGAATGTTATATCTTGTAAAGAAAAAAATTGCAAAATCAAAAGTGTCATAAAGACCCTCCATGAACTTGTCAAATAAGTCGACCTACAAGAAGGATCAAGTCGGCCTCCTAAGAACCCTATATATAAGGGATCCTTGAATTCATTTGGAGAGACATTCATTCAAGTAAGAAATCAATATCGGTGGTCCTCAAAGAAGCTAGAAAATGATGAAGATAAAGGAAAAGAAGAAAGAGAAGCAAGATCAAAGTTTTGGACCTCTCTCTCTCTCATGTGAGGGTTTCTAAAGTGTTTGCTTGACCAAAATTGCAGAAGTTCCTGGGGTATTCGAAGTTACAGAAGAAAATGCTGGGGACGTCGAAGTTGTTGGGGAAGTTGAAATTGATGGGAAGTCAAAGTTGATGATAGGTCAAAATTGCTAGAAGGTCAAAGTTGTTGGAAATTGTTGGGTCGAAGTTGTTGGAAGTTGTTGGCTTGAAGTTGTTAGAAGATTTTGGGTTGAAGTTATTGGATGTTGTTGAGTTGAAGTTGTTGGAAGTTGTTGGGTCAAATTTGCTGGAAATCGGTGGGTCGAAGTTGATGGAAGTTCTTGGAAAGGTTCATCAAGAAGGAGAAGTCTGAATTGGTCTTGGAGGGGTCTTTGACAAGGGTCTTAAGTCTTGGAATTCGTCATTTGAACATTCTATAAGAAGAGAATAAGCATAGAGTTTAGACTGTTGTGATCCATAACATGTTTGTGAGAATGATTTTAGCAAAATCACATAGAAAATAATTTGTCGACGCGTTTCAAACCAACCAGTGTAGTTCATCGTCCTGATGATGAACCACCTTGGTTGGTTCGAAACACGTCGACAAATTATTTTCTATGTGATTTTGCCGAAATCATTCTCACAAAACAGAGAATAATTCTTGTCAGGTTTCCTCTCAAGAGGAGATATTTTGGCCCTGACTTTCAACCTACATTTTGTGTCCCCTTGTTTATTTGATCTTCATAGTTTGGTAGTTGTTTGATCATAAGAACATAATAATAATAAAGTGAATGAAGAATCTCACCAAGTTAAGTAAAAATACATCATAAAAAATTATTAAAGTAATAGAAATCACCTAATCTAGTTGCCCATAGATTTCTCAACAATTGTCTCAGTTCTTGATTACTTAATGACGAAATAAAGGGGGTCACAACCTTTGTAAAAGTGTGTGCGTTGATTATTGTTTTTCTTTAATATTTTGACTCTAGGTTCTTTAATATTTTGACTCTAGGGCAGCAACAATTTCAAAGCACCCACAATTCTAATATTAGGACACTGGAGCTGAGAGAGTAAGGGTTGAGTTTGTTGATTTGCGAAAAACTTACTATGGGATGAGGTTGATGACTTGTAAAAAGATTATTGTTCCTTCCTCTCTTTTACCAAATTCTTGAAAGAGGTTCTTGAAAGAGTTAGATCTGTATTACAAGCATACTTTTTTTTAGTGCTGATACGATATTTTTTAATTGTTCCTCTTGCCAAATTGCAAATGATGATCTCGTGCCCTTTTTACCAGATTCTTGAAGGAGGTGTTGTTTAAGAGTTGGATCTTTACTCCTTTGTATATGATGCTTTGGTGTAAATTTTTCCTCTTGCCAAATTGAAAATGATGATCTTGTGCCATCTTCATCGGATTCTTGAAAAAGGTGTTGTCCAAGAGTTATATATTTAATCCTTTATAGATGATTCTCTGGTGGAATTTTGTTGGTGTCGATATGATCGGTTTTAATTATTTTTGTCGAATCACAATTGATATTTAAGTTGTAATGTAAGTAGGCTAGATTTGAGATTTCTTTATTTGCAATATGGACATCAGGATGGGAAGCAATGCCTCATTAAACATGGGTTTTTTTGACTTAAGATTTTATGTGCACTAGTATTGATTTAGCTTATTTGGTTTCTCATCGGAATTCTCACCTATGGGGCTATTGATAAGATACTCCACAAAACGGGTGAAGTTGATGGTCGCCTAATGTGTATTGTTTCTAAACTTAGGATTATTGTTAATACTTCCATGGCATTTTTACTTGGTCATAGTGATCATGGGCTTGATCACAGTCATAGAGATAGCGTCAATCACGGTGAAGGGAACGACAGGGTAAGGGAAAAGGTCATCAACAAGAGGCTAAGCAAAGAGAAAGGGCCAAAAAATTGTATCATTCCACTAATGTAGGAGAGACCCTTGGTTTTGGAATTAAAGACGTTGAAAGAAGGTATGTGTAGAATACTAGATTCAAGTTAGATGATGACTTCGAGGCAAGCTTAAAGGTGCAGAAAGACAATTATTCACATTTAAATATAAATGTGCATGTGGCATACCTTCATGTGCTCGGAGATTTGGTTCAGAGTATTGGGTTCATGATTGGAGTTGTAGTCGTTTAGGGAAAACCCGACTGGAAAATAATTGATGTGATATGGACATTGTTTTAATAAGTACCTGTGTTAGGGACCACTATAAAGATGTTGAAAAATATTTTAGAATTTTGATGAAGAGTACATCTTATGAGATTAATACTACAAGGCTTGAAGAAGGATTGTATGTAATTCTAGGTGTCTTCACTATGCATGAACTACACATTTGGGCCATAATAGTCAAGAAATACTCTCATTCCATTGCAAAATTTGGTCAAATGCAAATGTTGATATTGGTAATAGAGTATATTGAAAGGGAGTATAGAATTATCCATATATAACAATACAAAATGAATGAGAGGTTGATTGCAATATTTGTATAATGATCAAGTGAATATTTGTCAACTGTGACTATAATTTGTTTCAATTTTACTTGAACTATGCTTTTAACTCTAAGATGATAGTAGTTTTGAAAGTCTTATGGGAATTAGTTGTTGGTGTTGGTTGATATCTATTATCATGTTTAAAAATAATCTTTGTAGATAGTTTTTGTTGACAGTGCTAGAAATCTGTCAACCAAGGGGATCTCCCCGATATGAAGTCCCAATCAAACCTCATGTCGTTTGGTGTATGAGTTCGATATGGTATGAAGGCACGGTTGCCAAACCCGTAAAGGTTTTCCTTGGCTCTAGTTGTTAGCACAGGAGAGTGATGTAACGGTATCTTCGAAAAGAAAGCTGAGTGTGCCTGGTGAGTGTGCAGCGCAACTGTGTCTTGGTTCTCTTACTGCAAAAGGGGGAGAAAGTGAGCCTCTAAGTGGGAGGTAATAGTATCACCCAAGAAGAGGCACACATGAACCAGAAGGACTTGCCTAACATCCAGCGGAATAGTCCACAATCGATGCGATGGTCGTTACAACCAACAAACAAGGGAAGGTTCGTCTAACATCTTGCCTTTCTTCTTGGTCTCAATTTCCTTTTCTTGGCTCCTTCTAGAGAAACTCTGTCTCTATATTTCAAACTGATTCCTTTCGACTTTCCCTAGAGAATCTCGGCCTCTAGTGTCTACATTGCTCTCCTCAGCTATCTCTAAAGAATCTCAGTCTCTAGCTTAGAAACCCTAGTCTCTATAGTGCTTCTCTTCGATCTTTACTTGATTCCTTCATTTCTTATTTTGTACCCAAAACAAATACCCCATAAGAAACCTTCCCTCATTGATCCCAAAACAATCTCTCCTTCGCACTACCCAAAAGAAGTCTCCTTCGTTGTCCCAGAAGATTCTTCTCTTCGTTGCCCTAGAGGAAACTTCTCTTATCCCTTTTCACACTTCACTTGGTAGTCTCTTCTTCGCACTTCTTCTTCAATGAATTCTTGTCGAGTTAATTCCTTTCAAGTGAGGCTGAATTAGGCTTTATAGACACCTCATATCATGTATTTTAGGCTGACATGATCACTTGAGGTTAGGTCGACTTCTTCTAACATGTTCTTCCATTGTTGTAGGCCGCCTTGAAGAGGATAAATGACAAGGTCTTGGAGGATATTTTACATAGACAAGTTTGACTCTATAAAAAGTGTAACATGACTTCATTACATTACAATGACTCTATCATTTTATGACTATATGACAAATAATTCCTAAAGACTCTCAATAGGATTCTTGACTCAAAAACAAAATCTCTTGCTCATGAAACCCATGAAGCAAGTTAATACAATAATTTTATTTTTATTCTTTACATCTCATTACATAAAATCATAATTACT
The DNA here is from genome assembly GCA_031772625.1 of Pinus tabuliformis. NCBI lineage: Eukaryota > Viridiplantae > Streptophyta > Pinopsida > Pinales > Pinaceae > Pinus > Pinus tabuliformis. The sequence continues at coordinate 15,810,984 of CM062805.1, forward strand.
TGTCATTATGAAGACCTAACCTAGTCACACTTTTCATCACTCCCTCTTAAGTAGGGAGGTATTCATAATAGTACTTGGACTTTCTCAATCTGAAGAATTTCTCATAAGAAGAATTCGGATTGGTAACTCATTTGTATAACATCATATCAACCAACATTGTTACATAGAAAGGCCTTCACTAACATCTCCTTATCTCCACAATATTTGAGCTCAACGTTGGCGAGACCAATGATTTATAGACAATCTCATCATTGTCTCTCTCGGAACATCCCCTACTCGGGTACTCAAGTTGTGTTCTAGGAGGACTATTCTTATCTTGGACTCCCCGACTCTCACATAATATCGGTCCTCCACGACTACTCTTCTATTGGATGCCCTATCTCATCCTCAAAGAGTATCGGATGCCAAATGATTACCCAATCCTCCACTCTGTCTTCCCAGGTGAAGATCAGAATGACATGTCTATCTCTCCCTCTCAAATAGGGAAGACTTATTCCAATAAAGGAATGTAATCATTCCTACCTAAAAGGAATGTACCTAAGCTCCCTCTTGGCTTAGGAATTTCAAGTTTCTTCCCTTTGGAAGTCCTACATAAGCCCATCCAGATATTAGTTGAATAATAAATGAACATTGCCTTCATGATGGTCTTTCGTCAACATATTCCTGTAGGTATCAACATGTTGCATGGAGATTGAGACATCTCCCAAAGACATCCATTGTCAAGGGTCTTCATATTTTATCCGACTCTTATCAGAGTCTTCATATATTTCTGGGAGATATTCTAGTCAAAACTTCTTAGACTTCAGATGTTGAACGTATTCTACCTTTGTTGCATATTTTACGATCTCTTCCTTTCTTTTCACACACTTCATTTTAAGGACATTCCAATCAGAGTTGCTTAATTGTATTCATCTTTCTGATGATTCATATGAGAACATATTATGTTGATTTCATATAGTGTGACTTAGGCCTTTCTGCAATCTTTCAGAAGAGGAGATCCCTTCTTCTTTTTATCATATTTCCCAAGATGGAAATAGTGATCCATATTATCTGCAACCATATGAAATGACTTTCATAATATCTTACATACCTCATCTTTCCTTTCGGTCATCCATACTTCTTGTAGCAGCTTCATTTGAACCAAAGAACTTTATCCTTTAGAACTACTTATTTGTTAATCCTTGAATCCCACGAGTTGGAATTTGTGATGAAACTCTTACCTTCCTTTTATATCGGTGAATCCTTTGATGAGGATTCCATCAGACAATCTTGAGGATCTTTCATATCCTCACCTAGCAGATGTTTCTTTATTGTCTATTGTATGATGATCCGAGTCAATGATGACCTCTAATTCTTTCCATAAGTATCCCTTGAGGTTTGAATGAGGTTCCCAATATCTCTCATTCTTTGTAATTAATAGAACTTGTTCCAAACGTACCTTCTGCTTCCCATGTCAAGAGCTCTTACTTCTAATGCTTCTATCACGATGTTATTTTATAATCTTATGCATCCTATCTTATTTTCACTACCTCCAATATAAATTACAAGTGGAAAGTACCTTCTTAATGAAGAATATCATTTCGGTCATAGTAGAGATCTTTTTGCTTCTTCCTGCTTAAGCTTCTTTGTCTCAAGTTCTTTCACTTCCTCAGTAATATGGGCTTCTTCCCTGTCCCTCTTTTGTTTAGGACGATATCTTCTATAGTGCCCAAGTTTCTAACAACCATACCATCTTTCCTTATCCATGTCCTTCCTTTTCTCTGGAGGAACAAAATTTCCAAATTTCCTTTTTCTTCTTGTCACTAATTGGTTCCTTCTATATGATCTTTTTTTACTTTCGTTCTTCAGCATGTCTTCTTCCGCCTTGCAGAGAGACCATAATTTTATGAATGGGATAGCTTCCTCTTCCCTAGTAGATATGAGGTTCCCTTGTTCATCAGTCAATGCATTTAGAATAACGAAGATTATTTCGTTATTAGATACCCTCTCTCCTAGATCTTGCAATTGACCTTTTATTTGAGATGCTTTTGGGAGGCATGATGATATTCTTTCATCCTTTGACACCTTCACTTTATATAGATAAGATCTAAGTGATATTATATTTTCTACCATTCTCTTAGACAAATTTTCTACTAGCTTATCATATATTTCATTAGATGTCTCTAACTTGGTTACATAGGAAATGAGAGGATCTTTGATAGGTTCCTTAAGAATCTTTTGAGCCATGAGATCCCTTTCCATGTATTCAGATAATGCTTGTTCTTTGAATGGTTTGGATACCTTTCCATGGACATGATCAATGACTTCATTTACTTCGAGGACTATGTCTATCCTTCTTTTCCATGCAAGGAAGTTTGATATCCCAACCAATTTATGGTTATCCTTGAAACATGAAGTCATTTTTACTAGTTTAGATGATAATTAAAGGTACTTACTTGTGAAGATAGAATCTTCAACTTGATGATGAACTTGTTGCTTCAAATGATCCTTTTAAGAAGGGTTCTTACTTCAATGAAAGAAGACTACCTTATTTGAGATCCTTGCTTCAATAGAGAGAATATTTCCATTCGAGCTAACCTTCCTTAGATTTGAACAGATTCCACTTCTTTGGTGTGATGGTCTCTAATGTTCTTTTAGGATTTCAATCTTTCTTCCTGCTTCCTTCTTGAAGATAATTTCAAAACTCTAACTAGAGTATATTTCTTCGATCTAGGGTTTTGGTAGATCTTAATTTCTTACTTCTTACTTTGATCCCTCTTCCACTACTTGATGTCTTCTTTATTGAATACCCCTTCTTGTCTTTAGCACCTAAGCTTTGATACCATGTTGATAAATCTAGGGCATGAATAGTTAAAATATTTCTATGCTTGATAATTTCTTGTGATATACTTTTACTTCTTAGCTTATATTCTTTTCTTCGTTATGTTATTATTGTGTTATTTTCATCAAGAAAATTACCAATATGCACAATAAAAGACAAGTGACAAATTATGTAGGCTTGTCAGAAAGAGCCAAAACCTCTTACCTTTTGAGAGGAAAAATCGATCAAAATTCCTCTTCTATATCTTCAATTGATGAGTACCAAGACCATGACACAGACCCTTAACTCTAGTATCCTCTCAAGAATCTTTCTAGTAACCTTTATGCTCTGCCTCTTCCCTTTCTCGCGTTTCTTATTGGTCTCTAGCTGCTTTCCACGACTCCTTCTAGAGAAACTCGGTTTCTCAACTCCACATTGCTTCCTTTCCAATTTCCCTAGATAATCTCGGTATCTAGTCTCTACATTGCTCTTCTCGACTAACTCTAGAGAATATCGGTCTCTAGACCATAAACCCTAGTCTTTATACTGCTTCTCTTCGATCTTTACTTGATGCATTAGAACAAATACCCCAGAAGAAACCTTCCTTCGGTAATCCAGGAAGAATCTCTCCTTCGCACTACCAGCAAGAAGTCTACTTCACTGCCCCAGAAGATACTTCTCTTCACTGCCCTAGAAGAAACTTCTCTTATCCCTTTTCACACTTCACTTGGTAGTCTCTTCTTCGTACTTCTTCTTCAATGAATGCTTGTCGAGTTAATTCCTTTCAAGTGAGGCCAAGTTAGGCTTTATATACACCTCCTCTCATGTATTTTTGGTCGAAATGATCACTAGAGGTTAGGTTGACTTATTCTAACATGTTCTTCCATTGTTGTAGGCCGACATGAAGAGGATAAGTGACAATGTCTTGGATGATATTTTACATAGACAAGTTTGACTCTATACAAAGTGTAACATGACTTCATTACATGACAATGACTCTATCACTTTATGACTATATGGCAAATAATTCCTAAAGACTCTCAATGGGAGTCTTCACTCAAAAACAAAATCTCTTGCTCATGAAACCCATGAAGCAAGTTAATACAATAGTTTTAGTTTTCTTCTTTACATCTCATTACATAAAATCATAATTATATGTCATTATGAAGACCGAACCTAGTTACACTTTTCCACACTCCCTCTTAACTAGGCAGGTATTCATAATGGTACTTAGACTTTCTCAATCTGAAGAATTTCCCATAAGAAGAATTTACATTGGTAGCACATTTGTATAGCATCTTATCAACCAGCATTGTTACATAGCAAGGCCTCGACTAAAAACTCCTTATCTCCACAAGAACTGATCTCAATGCCGGCGAGACCAATGATTTATAGACACTCTCATCATTGTCTCTCTCAGAACATCCCCTACCTGGGTACTCACGTGTTCCACGAGGACTATTCTTATCTTGGACTCTCCAACCCTCACGGAATATCGATCCTCCATGACTACTCTTATATTGGATGCCCTATCTTATCCTCAAAGAGTATCAGATGCCAAATAGAGAGGACATATTCCAATGAAGGAATGTACTCATTCCAACCAAAAATGAATGTACCTAAGCTCCCTCTTGGCGTAGGAATTTCAATTTTCTTCCAAGTAAGATACTTCTTTTTTAGGATCCCTCTTAACTAGGGACCTACAACAACTCCTCATGTGGAACAACCAGCTTCTTGAAGAACTCCTCTCTTCTTAGATGTTATAAATTTCTTTTGTCATGGAGTCTTCATCTTTCAGGGTCTTCTTCATAGGGCACATACCATCCATCACTTTCATCGATGAGTTAGTCATGTCCTCGTTTCATCATAAAGTGATCCAACAATTATCTGGCTTTCCTTCATGTGTTACACAACATTTTGTCATTGTCCCTATACTCCCCATTCCTTGATCCTGGAGGACCTCTATAGTGCACCCTACATGTTTTGCCTTCATGAAGGAAATCCCATTGTTTCCCTCTTCATGAGTAGATAAATTATCCCTTTTGCACCATTTCCCCTGAAACTTTTGTTTTGCCCAGTTTACAAGACCAGCGCTAATGGCCTTTGTCTCCACCACGCCAATGTGCAAAGATTATCACTACTCCTCGTGCCGACCGAAGCGACTTAGTTGTGTTCTAGTCGCATTGGTCCTGTTATGGAAAGTTTTTTAAATTAGAGCTGAAGCTTCCAGCTCTAGAAGCTTTGTAACGGAAGTCTGGTAAATGGTTTGGACGGATGTGGTCGAGGATGAGAGTTTGGGCTCCTTTCCCCTATAATGGTGGAACTACCTCAAAGGATAAGTCCTTCTCCCATGAGAAGAGGATCCATCTCCCATCCATATTTCCTATGTAAACCTCCTTTCTTCCCAAGCACAAACTAGTTGTAGAGTTAGAGTGTTGATATTAGTGTGCTTATACTATTTTGCTTTGGAGTAGACAAGCAAGCTATTACTAGTTGTATCTATCTATTTGTGTGAGGGAGAAGTGTGATTTGGTTTGGAGTGAAGCCTAAAGGGAAGAGCTTTAAAACTATTGTTGATTGAGGCCATCATGGAATGCTAGAAGTGTGTGGGAACCTAGTCCTTTCATAGGAAGACTGCAACATTGGTTGTAATCTCTCTTTGATATTAATATATGGACCTATCGATTGATTTCATACATGTTTTTTAATATTACATATTCATGGCTTAATGTTTCTTGACTTGTTAAGTAGGTTGAATTGCAATTTGTCTATTATTATGTTCGTTGTCTGTTGTGGTTTACTTGTTTCAGGTGCTTGAAAAAGGAAGCAAGAGATAGCTGGAGCGAGCAAACGAGGAAATGATCAAGAAGGATAAGCTTACCAAGAGGTAGGCCCTCTTGATTTATTATAATCTAAGGAAATCTTCCATAGAATGTATCTGTTGTGGCTAGACCCATTATCGGGCTAGAGGAATTCGTTCGTGTCCGCACTTATAATTTTACTTCACCACAAATTGGTGACTCCGCTGGGGATCCCAATCCTTTTGTTTGTCTTGGATTTCATGATTTCGTGAGAACTTTTCTAGTTCCACATTTTCCCTTTGGTTCTGTTTCTTTTCTCCTGCTTACTGGTTTGAGTCTAAAATTCATAGTAGCAGATCTGGTCCCTATTTTCAATTTTTTTTTTTCCTTAGCTCCCTCGATTAGCGCGCTTAATCCACTGACAATCGTTTCGACCAGCCTCTGGCACTTGTTGTCAGTTAGGCAGTCGCGCCGATGCCTGTAAGTGAAGATTAGGGCTTGACCCCAATCTTGGCCAGTGTGTTATGCTCTTGTGGTTTTGACCCCGTAAGCCTTTTTGACCGTTTTCTCCCTGATTAGAAAGCTACTTTTCATTTGGTTTTGTTTGCTTGTTGGCTTATCATCTTTCTACTTGATTGATTGAGTCATTGAGTGGCCAACGACACTAGGGCATCTATTTTGTCGTCCATTCAATAGTTTGCGAACTCACTAAGTCGGGCTGTAGGTGTGCTCACTCTTTGCATTTTTTTTTGGTCCTTTTTATGACTTTGACCTCTTTTTGCACAAGTTTGAAAAGTTTCATTTTCTAGCCTAAATGTTTCTTTTCCGACATAGATTACATTTTTGGTCTTGTGTTCGATAAAGTCAGTGTCTCATTGATCTGAATGAACTTCTCTTTTCATGTTTTCATCTGCTTGGAGAGCTTATTGTCTCGAGAAAATTTTCACTGAAATATTGTATGCAAAAAGTTTGTTTCATTGTTTCATGAAAAGGTATGAAATTCTAGCTTGTTGCATCATTATGTTACGATAATTGGCATCATTTAAAAGACTAGAATTGCATCAGCATTTAAAAAAGGAAGAGAATTTTTTGTTTTTGAAAGGACTAATAGATAAGTGCTTGTCAGGAAATTAGGAATTGGAATGCATTTTCATTATTTTATTTTTTGAAAAAGTAAGGTAGTGAAAGGTCATTTCGTTTTTAGTTGCTTGATTGTCTGCATTTGATTGAGTAGTTTCTACACTCTCTAGTCTAGGCATTTCATCGACTTGAAGGGTCTTGTCTCATTTAGTTGAATTTAAGGTTTTTTCAGTAGCATCGCGAAGACCTGAAAACTGAAACTTAACTCAAGATCAACTTTAAAATGAATTCAATTAACCTAACGCGCATTTGACAGTATCGATCATATCTAGAAGGTATATGCTAGAGATGTGTTCTGACGTCGTTAAACCTAGCAGCTAGTGTTAGCTTCGACATTAGACAACACTAGTACAGATTTGTGCTCCCCATATCGTCGAGTATATAACGGGATACCCCACTAGGTTGTAGCCCTTTTATCCTGAGGAAGCCAATTTGATGATCTGAAATGGGGGTTTAACTTCTTCTCATACTTACAAGAAACCTCACACTCCAAAGCTTACACAAATAATGATCTAGCTTAGGTTGACAAATGCAAAATTAAGGACTTGATTTAGGTGTATGTCCTTGTTTATACTGTTTAAGTGCTTATTTGCTTATGTTGATATTAAAGACAAACAATAGTAAAATGCAACAAATAGACAATCACACATAACAACAATATAATCTAGGAGTTCACCCTGATATTATGGGCTACGTCTCCTTGAGCTCTAGTTAACTTGACTTGGCTCTTTGGGATTATGGTAAAACTTCTTTTACAAGTTTTATACTCAACTCCAAAGGTTTACAACTGAACCAATGGGCTTAGAATACCATCTTATCCCTGGTTGTCCTTACTCTACAGACAGATCTAAGCTTCTCTGGACTAGATTCCTTCAATTAGTACACTGAGCTAACTTGAGCTTCTGGATGGCACTAACTCCCTCAGAATTCTGCAACTATCTCTAGAACTCCTTCTTCTGTCTTCAGCACACATCAGAGACCAACAACAAACTTGATCATTTGTTGTTCTGAAACTTCATTGTAGCATCTTGGCCCTTAGAAGTCTTCAGATGCTTCTGAAAATCCCTTCAATGGATTCAGAAGGTCCTTTACAGTCATAATTCACTATTGGATCACTGAGAATGAGCTCTGGTAACTCTTGCAACTGCCTCCACCTCTGGTGGCTCTGAACTCCAGCATCAATCTTCTTGGATGGAATTCTCCGTGAAGATGACCTCTTCAACTTATATGGATCATTCCATTAGCTTCATAAGGTTTGTTTCACTCTCTCTGAGTTAAAACTAACTCTCGGGTTCTGCTTCTGTCTCTCTGGACTCTCTGCAAAACTCCTCTGTAATCCCTATTTTCCTTTGGAATCTAGAATCTCCTGTAAACTACTATGTCTCTGCTTTTATTTGATATCTCAACCAAATTTAGCTATCGCACTTGACTTCCATTAAACTTAGCACATTCGCTAAACTTTAGCCATTCTGCCAGTCTGACCATCAGAGGTAGCCATTTAGCTTTACCGCAACTGCTAGGGGCACATATGTGCGATATAACCCCGTTGGTTAGGGACATTCAGCCATTGAGCTTTTGCGGTCGAGTTCATCCTGGACCGTCGATCTATCCCGTCATCCAACGGTTGTCACGTCGTCCGATGGCCAACTTGCTCGGACAATCTCCGCCGTTGATATGACCCCACTCGATCCAACGGACATCGTTCATATCGCGCATATTTCCTGCACGAACGATATTTGGATGAGGGTGCGCGATAAGAGCAGTTTTGCTTTGCTACATGTCGCTGGCTGAATGGAATTGCGTGCTTTGGGCTCATTACCACTTCGATCTTTTCACCTGTGCAATATACCATTTACTGCTTAGCGAATACAACCCACATGCCTTATTCGAATTTAAATAAAAAGCACTTTATAAGGGTTTTGCGCTTTATCAAAGTTTTAGCACTTTAGCAAAGGATTTAACATTTAACAAAGGTTGTGCGCTTTAAGGTCAAATGAACCTTTTTAACCTTTTACCCTTAGTTATTTAATTTTGGTCTTTAACCTTGGTTCTTGATTGCGGTTGAATTCTTGGATCATTTTCTTATCACTCCTCCCCATTGAGAATCTTTTGGACCCCAAAAGACTGATACACTAATCTGAACAGTAGATGAGAGTATAACACCCTCTTCTTTCAGCCTCCATACAATTGCCCTTCATAGCTAGTGCCTCTAAACCAAAACTTTGAAGCTTTCCTTCGTGGATGCGCTTATTCTCCTGTTAAGAACTGTCCTCCTATTAAAAATGGTTTTCCTTCCTGAATTCATGCAGAACTCCTAGCGAGAAGGTTACAGAAGGTAGTTTGAACCTCTCTGCTTTGATCATTGATCCAAGGTGTTTCAAACAACTATAAGATTACATCTTCTTAACAGAAATGTACATTTGTACCAGTTACAGTATGTTTTTCTGACATATTGTCAAAAACAAGAGAAATACAGAAAACAACTGGATGGCATAGATTCTTGCTTCTCAATAGAAACAGATTTCACATTCTTGTGAATCACCATCATGTCTTCACATCTTTGTACAAATGATTGACTAGTTTAACAAGCCAACAAAAACATGCCTTTACAACAATTGACCCTTCAAGTCAAGCATGTAGAAAAAGAACTCAAGGATTCTTTTCCAAAGATGAAACACTTCATCATTTTCTCCATTTTACAAGCTTGGAGACCAAATCAAGTTTTCCCAAGTCAATATTACATTATATGCATGTTTAAAACAAAGCAATCAACCCTTCAAGTTAATTACACATACATGTTCAAAATACCAGGAAATCATCAACATCCCTGTGTTCATGCATATCATGTTTATGCATGCATTTCATCCTTCAACTTTCTCTTAAGCACACTGTACTTTCAAAGCTGAAATGAAAATAATGTTTGCAGCAATAAAGTGAGTCTACATACTCAACCTTTCCAGTCACCTTATTGGTAAAACCCTGCAACTTGCATCTAATTAGCAATGAAATGCATAAAATCAAAAGACATGCAACCTTAATTGGATAAGAACTCTAACCATTTCTTACCAATCCATTTCAAAGGTGCTTCCTTTGTCTTCACATTGACTTCAGCCTGTGAATCATCCTGCAACACATCAATTATGGAAACTTCCTTTCCATTCTTACTATTCTCTCTTTCCACTCTCTTCAGATTTTGTGGAAGCATTATTGGATTCAGAGTCCAACACGTTTTAGAAATATGTCCTTGCTTATGGCAGTAAGTGCAACGCATGTGCATTTTCTTGACTCTATACGAAGTGTAATATGACTTCATTACATGAAAATGACTCTATCATTTTCATAGAGTTAAACAAAACAAAACAAAACGAAAACTCAACAAGGAAGAAAGAAATACAAGAAGAAAGAAAACACAAAACCATGAAACAAAACCAGAAGACAAGAGAACAAAATGGATAAAGAAAACATGGTGTAGAACTAGAATAAGAAAACAAGGACAGACTACAAGGAACGAGTGCAGAATGGGTGCAAGAGAGGGAAAGCTAGGATGCAACTAATCCTTCTCCTATCCAAACAGCTAAAGGGTCGGGTCACGTGTAATGAAATTTCTAGTGAAGCCAACATAGTTGTCCCTAGCCTGCATCCACAAAGATAGGAACAATTAAAACAGATATAAAGTGTTGTGCAACGAAAAAGATAAAAACTTGAATAACTTGCACAAGAAAAAGGTGGTCTTTCCTGTGGGTGGAAAGGTGTGTCATACCCACTACTTTTATCGAATTCACAATCTTACCTTTTCGATGAATACCATTTTTCAACAAACCTCGGAAGCTTCTTGCATATGTGTCTTCATCTACATTGAGCTCCATAGTAAGCGTGAGAAAAGATTGAAAATTAATGTTTGCCACAGAGCTTTCCAAGTAAGATTGTCCCAACCATTCAACGATTGGATCGTAAAATTCATGACGACCCTCTTGAAAACTCCGAAATCTTGAAAAAGGTGATTTTTTATTAGAGAAACGGGAACACGATGGGAATCTTGTAAGGGAAAATAGATTTGATTATACTCAACGGTCATGCTGATGCAAGCCTAAGCTGACTTTACCCACAGTATGCATATAAAATGCATAATCTATTATGTCCCAGGAATTTCAATTTCCCTGCCCAGCCAAACCTTCACAAATTAAGGCTTTATGCTTCTTAATTCAATCTTATGCGGAAACGTTTCTTTTTACTATCCATAGTCTAACCCTTAATTAACCTTTGAGCGGAACATTACTCGACCTTCATAAACTTTGGTTAATCCTTAAACCTTATTACTTAACCCTCTGATTGATTTCCGCCCACCCGCTCGTCTTAATCATACCATGGTCTCCGAATTTGGTTAACTTCACCTAACCCACAAAACCTTAATCTGCTTTATTTCTATTATTTCCTCATATAATAGAAATACACATAAAACACACGTAAGCCTTACCTTTTTCGCCATTCCACGACCTTGGCACGTTTATTGATGGTCACCTTATCGCGTTCAACCTCCACCGTGGATTTCACTCCACCAGATCAACGGTTGTCGCGCGATCTCCATTCATCCTTCGGAACTCAAATAAACTTAACCCTAGTCCATAACCATATCAGGTCCGCTCAGCATATTAACCTACGCGAACTTTTCCGCGCGATTACCGTTTGATCCATCAACTAGTCGACGGTCCTGATCACCGGATCTCAACACGGATTTTAATTCGTTGTATAAACTCTCATCGGGTCCATTTTCCAAAGATTCCTTCGCGCTTGCTTAGCACGCGATATACGTCTGATCATAGATTCAATGAATGGTCCGATCAACTCCGAACTTCAACTGAATTAAGATATGGTTCATAAAACTATCGGGTCCGTTTTTCACTTACCACTTACGATTTTGATACCGCGCAAAAACCACTTCCGCCTATGAAAACCGCTCTCCTCTTCCGTTAACACTTGGGTTTAATCTCCACCGTTCATCTCTTTTACTTTATGTTGCGTGACTTAATCTTGGATGCCCGTCGCCTTCAACCTCATTCATTGATCTTATAGATCCAACGACTCCTGTGCATTGTCACTTCATTTTTTGTCCTTCTCTTTACTCCGTTTTTATGCCATTTCTCTGTGTTCTTCTGTGGTTTCGAGTGTCTCTAGGGTTTCTGGTCTTTAGTTGTTCTGCAACACAACTCCCTCTTGGACTTAACTCTGCATACTTTAATCCATGTCAAGAGCTCTCACTTATAATTCTTCTATCACGATGCTATTTTCTAATTTGATGCATCCTATCTTATTTACAATGCCTCCTATATAAATTACAAGTGGAAAGTACCTTCTTAGTGAAGAAGATAATTTCAGTCATAATAGACATCTTTTTTCTTCTTCCTTCTTAAGCTTCTTTGTCTCAGGTTCTTTCACTTCCTCAGTGATATGGGCTTCTTCCCTGTCCCTCTTTTGTTTAGGACAATCTCTTCTATAGTGCCCAAGTTTCTTACAACCATCACATATTTCTCTAGGCATGTTCTTCTTTTTATCTGGAAGACAAAACTTTCCAAATTTCCTTTTTCTTCTTGTCACTAATTGATTCCTTCTATCTAATCTTTTGTTACTTTCCTTCTTCAACCTGTCTTCTTGTGCCTTGTAGAGAGACCATAATTTGATGAATGGGATAGCTTACTCTTCCCTAGTAAATATGAGGTTACCTCGGTCATATGTCAATGCATTTAGAATAACAAAGATTATTTCGTTATCAGATACCATCTCTCCTATATCTTGAAACTGACCTTTTATTTGAGATACTTTTGAGGGGCATGATGATATCCCTTCATCCTTTGACACCTTCACTTTATGTAGATCATATCTAAGTGATATGATCTTTTCTATCATGCTCTTAGAGAAAAGTTCTACCAACTTATCATATATTTCTTTAGATGTCTCCATCTCAGCTACATAGGAAATGCGAGGATCTTTGATAGATTCCTTAATAATATTTCGAGCCTTGAGATCCCTTTCCGTGTATTCAGGTAATGCCTTTTCTTCGAATGGTTTGGAGACCTTTTCATGGACATCATCAATAACTTCATTTACTTCGAGGACTATGTCTATCCTTATTTTCCTTGCAAGGAAGTTTGATATCCCAACCAACTTATGGTTCTCCTTGAAACATGAAGTCATTTTTAATAGATTAGATTATAATAAAAGGTACTTACTTGTGAAGATAGAATCTTCAACTTGATGACGAACTTGTTGCTTCAAATGATCCTTTTAAGAAGGGTTCTTACTTCGGTGAAAGAAGACTGCCTTTTTTGAGATCCTTGCTTCAATAGAGAGAAGATTTCACTTCGAGCTAACCTTCCAAAGATTTGAAGAGCTTCCACTTCTTTGGTGTGATGATCTCTAAAGTGCTTTTAGGGTTTCATTCTTTCTTCCTCCCTCCTTCTTGAAGATAATTTCAAGATTCTAGCTAGAGTATTTTTCTTTGATCTAGGGTTTTGGTAGATCTTGATTTATTACTTCTTGCTTTGATCCTTCTTCCACTGCTTGATGTCTTCTTGATTGAATGCCCCTTCTTATCTTTAGAACCTAAGCTCTGATACCATGTTGAGAAATCTAGGGCATGAATAGTTAAAAGATTTATCTGCTTTATTATTGCATGTGATATACTTTTACTTCTTAGCTTATAGTCTTTTCTTCGTATGTTATTATTGTGTTCTTTTCATCAAGACAATTACCAATATGCACAATAAAAGAAAAGTGACACAAAATGTAGGCTTATCAGCCAGGGCCAAAACCTCTCACCTCTTGAGAGGAAAACCAGATCAAAATTCTTCTTCTAGATCTTCAATTTGTGAGTACCAAGACCATGACACAAACCCTTAACTCTAGTATCCTCTCAAGAACATTGTCAATAACCTTGATGCTTTACCTCTTCCCTTTCTCGCCTTTCTTCTTGGTCTTGAATTGCTTTCCTCGGCTCCTTCTAGAGAAACTCGGTCTCTATACTTCACACTGCTTCCTTTAGACTTTCCCAAGAGATTCTTGGTCTCTAGTCTCTACACTTCTCTTCTCGGCTATCTCTAGAGAATCTCAGTCTCTAGATCATAAACCATAGTCTCTATATTGCTTCTCTTCGATCTTTACTTGATGCCTTCATTTCTTCTTCTGTTCCCAGAACAAATACCCCAGAAGAAACCTTCATTCGCTAATCCCAGAAGAATCTCTCCTTCACACTACACAGAAGAAGTCTCCTTCTCTACCCTAGAAGATACTTCTCTTTGCTGCCCCAGAAGAAACTTCTCTTATCCCTTTTCGCACTTCACTTGGTAGTCTCTTCTTCACACATCTTCTTCGACGAATTCTTGTCGAGTTACTTCCTTTCAAGTGAGGTCAGGTTAAGCTTTATATACACCTCATCTCATGTATTTTAGGTCAACATGATCACTAGAGGTTAGGTTGACTTCTTCTAGCATATTCTTCCATTGTTGTAGGCTGACTTGAAGACGATAAGTGACAAGGTCTTGGAGGATATTTTACATAGATAAGTTTGACTTTATACAAAGTGTAATATGACTTCATTACATGAAAATGACTATCATTTTATGACTAGATGACAAATAATTCCTAAAGACTCTCAATGGGAGTCTTGACTCAAAAACAAATTATCTTGCTCATGAAACCCATGAAGAAAGTTAATACAATAATTTTATTTTTCTTATTTACATCTCATTACATAAAATCACAATTACATGTCATTATGAAGACCGAACCTAGTTACACTTTTCAACAAGTGCGAAGTGTGCAGTTCAAGTCAGACAGGGAGGAACTACTACGCAATTTTGGTGGTCAAGGAAGGTTGTTGGGTGTTGGAATTGTGCAGTGCAACTACCCTGGAGGACAGTGACTATGCACTCTGCAAATCTAAGCAGCAAGGTCACAACACTGAGGTGTGAGACTGTGCAGTGCGCAGTTCAGTCAGGGCCCGGTGCAACTTAGTTGACCGGTCGTGAAGATTTTTGGAAAAGTGACTAAGTGTAGGAGGAAGTTAGAATCGTGATGAACTTGAACTTGTGATCACACACTTATCATACTTTGATGACATGACAACATAGACCAGCGAAGAAACAAGAAAGGATTTCCCTTTGTGTGACTATCTCATAATCAGATGCAACAAGTGCGACACTTGAGATAGACTTTAGGACAACCATGACAACACTTGTGCGATCGTGCTCAAAACATTTTGTATGAATGCGGCGGGTGTTTACATAGATAGGACAACTCGTATACATAAAGACCAACCTTTGAAACTGCCATAAAAGGTCGGCAAGCATGGCAAAACATTCAAACATGCCAAAAGTCGACAACTGATCCAATAAGAAAAAAGGGGTCAAAGGACTTTAGGAAAGATCATGAAATGAACTTAAGTGTTTCCAAAAATCAAGGGAAAGACCAAGGAAGGCTCCAAAATTTGAGTGCAAGCCAAAATTTTGGAGGGTGTTGCAACCACTAGAACACTTTGCGACACACTAGTTGAATTCCATCTTCTCTATCCATGTTAGTTTCTTTTGTGCAGGGACTTGTACCTTCAGGTAGTATTGATTCATCATGCAAATTACGTTGGCTTCCCCACTTACCCCATGGGCAGACATGGTCCGCTTTGTACCTTCTCAGTTGAACACAACATAAGGTTCAACATAATCACAATGTTTTAAATTAGGAAGGGTAGTTTAGCTCGCGAGATTAAGATTTTCAGAGTATAGTTTTTCATCTCTAGTGTATCTCTGCTCTCAATAGGCCTGGACAATAACCTGGTGGAGTCATGTAGGAACACAAGCATTGTTCTACTGCTAGTGAGCTTGGACAATACCCCGTTGGATTTGTTTGCTTCACCTTTCTGCGAAGTAAGCCTTTCTCTTGTTTTGCCTTTATTTATATTTAAAGAGAGCTGTGCATCGACACTTATTTATTTCAGGGTGGAAGATGAATCTCGACTTATTGACAGCAGGAGAGGTTTTCCTTCAGAGAAGCATATAAAGACCTTTGATTTAGGTTTTCTCGTTTAGATTTTCCCCTTCTCCGCTTCTAGTAGTCGAATAAGCTTGAGAACGCCAAAGCAGAAATACCGAGTATAGGCATGAGTTTCCAGACTAAACATGGGTTCGTGGTTGGACCAAAACTCTCCTTATGGACGAACCGTATTTTCTGTCGGAATTTCATCAGAAAAAAGGTGTAACCAACACAAGGAAGATGCACATATGGCTATCCAAATGTTGAAGTGTCACAAGACTATTTATAGTTCGGCCACACACATACTAAGAAGCAAAAAAGGTCCAGGCATAATAGTTATTCACATAATGAAAACAAAATGAAAAACTCAACAAGGAAGAAAGAAAGACAAGAAGAAAGAAAACACAGAACCATGAAACAAAACCAGAAGACAAGAGAACAAAGTGGCTAAAGAAAACATGGTGTAGAACTAGAATAAGGAAACAAGGACAAACTACAAGGAACAAGTGCAGAATGGGTGCAAGAGAGGGAAAGCTAGAATGCAGCTAATCCTTCTCCTATCCTAACAGTTAAAGGGTCGGGTCACGTGTAATGAAATTTCCAGTGAAGCCAGCATAATTGTCCCTAACCTGCATCCACAAAGATAGGAACAATTAAAACAGATATAAAGCATTATGCAAAGGAAAAGATAAAAACTTGAATAACTCTCACAAGAAAAAGAAGGACTTTCCTGTGGGTGGAAAGGTGTGTCATACCCACTACTTTTATCGAATTCACAATCTTACCTTTTCGATGAATACCATTTTTCAACAAACCTTGGAAGCCTCTTGCAGATGTGTCTTCATCTACATTGAGCTCCTTAGTAAGCGTGAGAAAATATTGAAAATTGATGTTTGCTACAGAGCTTGCCAAGTAAGATTGTCCTAACCATTCAACGATTGGATCGTAAAATTCATGACGACCCTCTTGAAAACCCTGAAATCTTGAAAAAAGTGATTTTTTATTAGAGAAACGGGAACGCGATGGGAATCTTGTAAGGGAAAATAGATTTGATCATACTTAGCGGTCATGCCAAGGCAGTGAGGCCCTGCCATAACCATCAGCAAAGGATGAAGTGCCTTGCCCGCTTGAAAAAAAATTAAAGAGAGAGATTATGAATAATGAAGATAAAGGGGTGTGAAATAACTGTCATTGGATGTGCTTATGGGAAAATGATAAGTTGAATGACAGTCACCAAAGACAGAGAAATGATCAAATGAGCTACTCGAAACATCAGATTCTTGGTTTGTAATAAACGAGGAAAACTCAATTTGAACAATCTCGCGAAAGCTCTGAACAATCGAACCAAGTTCCTTGCGAGCCAAATATGATAGACCACCTTCTTGCAACTGGGGACAAATTGTACAAGCATCATAGTCATTAAAAGGGTTTAAAAAGAATGTTAGCACCACAAATGCATGAGACGAGTTGGGACATGGTGAAGGAAGAAGAACTTGATTTGTGTGACAGCTTGTGCATTCATTATCACTCAAGAAGATTTCTGGTGTGATGAGAGAAAATATTTGCGATGTAAAATTCCCAAGAAGACCGAGGAGCTAACCATTAAGGGAAACATTCGATAAGTATGGTTCCTTTGTTCAAAGATAGTCCATGAGATAATAAACTTCGCAATTCCATGATTCTATGAGAGATGTACATTCCCAACCCGAGTTTTATGTGAGATATTTGCATGAAGACGAATGAATTGCAACAGATTCTTGAATTCGGTCATAAGTAAACTCTTGAAGATTTGAAAGGTCACACCCGGACTACCAAACATTTTTCACATGGAAATTCACATTGAGTGAAACAATGGAGATAAATGGATTGTGCGAGAGACACCACATCTGATTTAGTTCAGGGGTTTGCCAGAGTCGCCAGATCCTAACATAACCATCAACGAAAGTTAAAGTCCCTCGACTCCCTGGCAGGTCCCGAAACTTCCCAAGATTGTAGAATCACATTTTGAAGCTCGAACCAAATCATGCATGGCTTGAGGATAACTACTACTTTTGGTTTCAGTAAGACCACTTATCATTGGATAACAGCGATCTTTATCACAATTTTTACCAGATTTTTTAATTTCAACAACTAGATTGCTCAATTGGAGAGGCTATTTTGACCACAAATTCAAAGATAAATGAATTAGTGAGATCTCATGAGCAAGATGATTTGAGGAGTTGTCTTCATGTAGGATAAGAGATGACGACGGATGGGAAGGGTACTTTATGATTTGATTGTTTTCAATTTCATCATGGACAACCTCACCGCCTTGTGTCAATTGAGGGGATAACTCATTGGATGAAGAAACTGAAGAGCGTGGAGTATCGTTGTCACAAGCAGATGTGTTGCAAATGGTAGGACACAAGGGATAGTGACGTGAAGAGGAAGTTTCGATATGAACATCTCCTTTGACCGAACCATATTCTAGATCTAAACTAAAATTTTCATGAGAAACCGAAAGATCATATGATGTGCTTGGGCATTCGTCACGGCATACGGAAATAGAGTTATCATCATTGGAATGATCACTGCCCAAGGCTGCGGGTTGATTTTATTGGATTTTCCACCGAGATTAGCATATTGAGAATCATTCAAGAATGGAAACTTATTGTTTTGACATGGAATATTATGAAACAAAGAGGAAATATTGGAAGCATCTTCACCTTGTTTCGCCTCTACCTAAGTACTGTAAAGCATATTGATAAGGCGGGTCATGGTACAAAGAGTGAGGATATGTAGATGATAGAGGACAACCAAAATCCAGATTAGCTTTGTGACCAGAGTTGTGAACGGTGACATCATCTTGTGGAATGGAGAAGCGAGTCTTCATTGTAGGCTTCATGAGCCATTATGGAATTTCCTCCATTGAAGGAGAAGAAGAAGGAGAAGATGGATTGGAGATTTGATTCACAGATTTCCCAATTTTACAATCACCGCGAGGAGGCACTTGCATCGGATCGGAAAAAGAGGAGGACAAAGACCAAAAAGGGTAGTAAGTTCTTCCTCTCAAATTAGAAATTGAAAAATAAAAACTTTTTAAATTTATCTTATCTTAATTTTCCAAATTAGAAAAATGAAAAATAAAATTTTTTAAACCTATTTTATCTTAATTGTGAAATAGAAATTAGAAAAATTGAAAAATAAAAACATTTTAAACCTATCTCATTTATCTTAATTAATTAATTGTAATGAATATTTTAGTTGAGTCTCCCTCTTTAAATCTATTACAAGTGTTAGTGTGTTGCTTACTGTCAAACATTACAACAAGAAGATGTAGCATGTAGCATGCAGTGAAACACGAAGGAAGGAACTGGAAGGATGTAGCATGTAGCATGCAGTGAAACACGAAGGAACGAACTGGTGGAAAGAACAGGAACACGAAGTGGAACAACAGAGAACAACAGAGAGTGAACTGGTTGCATATGCTACTTAAATGGGATTGGGATGGGAGTGTAAGAAAAACGAAGTACCTGTGTAACTAAAACTTTTAGTTGAAGTGGTCGAAAGGTACTAGTTCGAGGAACTGAACGATGGAGGAATTGAAGGTTATAAATTTGAATTTGATGGAGGGCTGTGGGGAATTGAATGAGCTAAATAATTTGGCGGTTCAAGTAAGCAGAGCAGAGCACGTAATTTGTTTGTTTCATCTTCTTTTTTTTCCTCACTGGCAGAGCCATGGAAATCAAACCCGTAGCGATGGAGATCGACATGGATATCATCTCAGAAAAATCCGAATCCGTAGCCATGGATATCGACATGGAACCAGAACCAGCAAGAGGAAGTAAGAAAAGCAGCCACAACTCCAAAAGGGTTGTAGCTCCAAAGAGATATGAAGAAAACATGGACAAAAGGAATAATAGCAGGTGCAGGAGAGGACAGATTCAGAAAAAGGATAAAGCATGCCGTTATTGGCTTGCAGGAAATTGCAAGTACGCAAGCGACGACTGCAAATATCTGCACTCCCATGTTATTGAAGGTTCCAATGTCACTTTCATGAAAAAGGATAAAGCATGCAGTTATTGGCTTGCAGGAAATTGCAAGTACGCAAGCGACGACTGCAAATATCTGCACTCCCATGTTATTGAAGGTTCCAATGTCACTTTCATGACTAAGCTGATTGGCCATGATAACAAGGTATGTTTAGGTTGTTCTAATTTGCTTATTTGCTTTGTATAATCTTGGTTTGGTTATAAATAATTTTAAGCAAATTTGAGTCTATGATAAATAAATTTCATAGTAGCCACTTTTCCCTGCGAATTGCGATATGAATGATCCTGTAGGAAGGCCTCCACAAAATGTAACCTAACCCATTTAAAGCCAAATCGTAAAATAACAAAGAGCAGAGACGTAGGGAGAGATACAGACGTCATAATGGAACCAATGGAACTACTCCTTCTTCTGAAACCGAACCCTGTAATGGTTCGGCAAGAGGGATATAGGGTGTCCAGAATTGCCAATGCCTGTAGAAATTAAAGTTTTTGGCAGTCTGTAGAGATTAAACTTTCCTTTCCGGCAGAGGAAGAGATCGGCAGTACCATTTGTGGGCCACCGGGCGACATTGAAATGCGGAAACTCATTGTTCGCTTTCTATTTAAGTCGACGAAGCTCTAAAGGTTAAGATGCTAGCGGTTCAAACTGGCGAACACAGTGACATACGGTATCACATGCTGTGCTCTGACACGCAAAATCTACCATGGTGTGGTAGCAAAAAGCTCACTAATCATGGCATCGGTCACCATTTACCTTTTGCTAGAAGCCCTACTTTCGAACCAGCGACCACACGGACACATGGTGAAAAAAACTGCTTTCAGAATTCACAAAATTAGACAACATAAAAGTCACTCGAACCACAATTGCCTCATCGTTTGTTAAACCTGTGTCGACAACTTCTCACCCTTAAAACCATGTTTTAATCAGTTTAAAGAGCAGGGAAAGGGCACAACAAAACTTACTTCCAAGTTCCACCCTACAGGGTGTTTTATTAAAACAGATATACCTCTACCCTGGAAGAAATTAGAACAGATATTTCCTTATTTGCTTTGTATACTCTTGGTTGGTTGTTTCTTGCTTTCCTTTTTGCTTTGGATATCCTTGATTTAGATACTTGCTTCGTCTGCGTATTCACTTGATCAGATTGTTTCTTTATTATGTGCTCTGTTTCTTAGTTTCTTTGTTTGGTAAGGTTAGGTGACAATTTAGGTTTTCCTTTGGTATCTTTGTTTTGTCTGATAAATTAACTCTTATCTGCAGCCTATTCGAGGAATTGCTTTTCTTTCACATTCAGGCTCTGCCAAACTCCATTCTGCTGGTCAAGATAATAAGCTGATAGCCTGGGACTGCCATACAGGACAGGTACTTTAATCTTTCACACACACTCAAAAACTCCTCTCCTCTCTTCTAATATATTTATGAAAAACTTACCATCTTTTTTCTTAAACAGGGTACAAATATCCCCTTAGGAGGCGACAGCGAAGTTGGATGCCTTCTCGGTGAAGGCCCATGGCTTTTTGTCGGCCTTCGTAATGCTGTCAAGGTAATTTAACACGCTTAGCCTTAGCCTCATAATTGATTTAAACAGAATGAATTCCTTAAGTTAACATAGTGGATCTATTTTGCAGGCTTTGAACACTGCCAACTTGACAGAGCTGTTATTAGACGGCCCTAAGGGACAAGTGCATGCCCTGGCAATCGCTAATCAAATGATTTTCGCTGGAACACATGTAAGTCTCCTCTAATCGCTTGCCATGAGTTTCGCTCTATCAAGCCAAATATAGGTAATGATTTTATTAAATTATATAGATCTGCTGATTTGTTTTCTTACTCTCCATGCCACAGGATGGCACCATTCTAGCGTGGAAGTTTAATCCTGCAGCCAATACATTTGACCCTGTAACTTCCCTCACAGGCCATATGTTGCCTGTTGTCTCATTAGTCTCAGTGAAAGACAAACTTTACTCTGCTTCTATGGACCACACAATAAGAGTAAGCTTATTTGATTTATGCAAATACTTTTATTTCTTTAGAAAACAGGATATTTTTTTTTTTCCTTAAGTGGCTTAGTTTAGAAATAAATAAATATTGAACTCCTTGCAAACTTTGTATGTTTTCCATGCACTCACGATTCCAGAAAATGAAGTGTATCTCAGATTTCAAATGATTTTATATTTGACATTGTATAGAAAAATTCACAGGTATGGGATCTGGAAACTTTTCGATGTATCCAAACCTTGGGAGATCACACATCAGTTGTAACGTCTCTTCTTTGCTGGGAGCAATTTCTCTTGTCATGCTCTTTAGATGGCACGGTGAAGGTGAAGAATGTTTTTTGATATATATCATCATATCTTTCTGGAAATAAAAGTGTACAAAGCTCATTGGAGTGTTTTTACCTCAATAACTGCAGGTTTGGGATACTACATCATCTGTGGCCCTTGAAGAGATTTACACTCATATTGAAAAACATGTATGTTTTCTATATCTTTAGTGCCTCATTTATTGTTTATGTCCTATTCACTCACTACATAATGCAAGGTTTATGGTTTTTTTCATACTTAAGTGAATTCATTTCTCTTGGTTTTTCTTTCAACAGGGTGTTCTTGCACTGTGCATAATGAAGGATGAACAAGCCAAACCTATTTTGCTTTGTTCTTGCAATGATAACACTGTGCGCATTTATGACTTGCCATCGTAAGTATACATACTCTTCATTTGGATCATCTTTTGCATAGTTCAAAATATTATTTGAATCTTTCATAGATGCAAATTCCTAGTACATGCTCTTGGTTTGGATCATCTTTTGCATAGTTCAAAATCTTATTTGAATCTTTCATAGATGCAAATTCCTAGTCACCGAAAACAATGAAAAGCTCATAATCTCTTCATTCTGGGTAATTCAAAAGTCTTTAAGTCAAAATGTATTGAATGTACATAACACAACAATGTTACAATATTGTACCGTCTGGCCAAACATCTTTACTTTGATGCTGCATTATCTTGCTAATCCTTCATTTTCTGATATTGCATGGTCCCACAGAACCTTCCTACTTTGATACTACACTTTCCTATTTTATTCTCTTCACGATTTGCAGCCATGTATAGTTTAAATAAAACTTTGTATCATATCTTTGCTACAATTGTACTCAAATGCCACATGCATGCTTTGGCACCCTAATGTCCTTTAGGGGAGTTTACCTTTAGGATTGAAAAGGGCACATGAATTTTTTGTATTCTAGCTAGTATCACAATATTCCTTCAACTTTTGCTATAGGATAATATTAAATGCACAAACAATGTAGACAAGTATTTGATTACACCAACAACTTATACAAATAAGCCAACCCAACCATAGGTTACAGGTACCTGATCCATCGAAGCATGCTGTAGTTTAAATTCACAATCTAATACTAGTTGTGCTAGCAGTCCCTGCTGTACCTATACTACTGTTTTGACCTTCACTTCTTTGCTGCCTCAATTGTGTTGTCTCATTGCCTGCTACCACCATCAATTCAATTACCAACCTACCAGTAACCTCTCGCTGCAACCAATCCAGGTCTAGGAGATGCGTCCAAATGGTATTTGCTGCCACAATCAAGGCTGGAGAAATGATCCGCTGCCACTACGGTGCCCCAGAGATAATGTAATATCCCCTAGGGAATTTATTATTTTTCTACCCAATTAGGGCCTCGCTGCCACAGAAAATACACCTCCAAGATGGCCACTGCCTCAGGCAGGGTTTCACTGCCCTATTAGTGCCTCACTGCCACAAAAAAGATACCTCCAAGATGGCTGCGTCCTTAGGTAGGGTTTCATTGCCTAGACATTACCTCAGAATATTTGATGTCACAAAATTTGGCCTTATAAGCTCCATGTTGCAACAAAAAGTGTCTTAAACGTAGGTCGCTGCCTCAGTTATGGCTCGGGAATATTTTTTTGTCCAGAACAAGAGGTTTCCCAGCAAGAATGGCCTCAGAGACCCTTGCTGCCCAAAACAAAGCCTCAAACATCTACGTTGCCAAAAAGCTCTGCCTTCTTAGCCCACGCTGCCACAGAAAATGCCTTGAAGGTAAATCGTTGCTTCAGATAGTATCTCAAAAGTCCTTATTAAAACAGAATAGATGAATGTTGCCTCAAAAGTTATGCTAAATAGTGTAAAGAGAGATGGATTCGCTAGGGAGGAATCTCTCACCACCTAAACCAATCAAAGAAAAGGGGGTCTTAAAACCTCTAACAGCCTCAGCTCAAAAATCAGAAAGATCTATAATCCATGATGAGTAAAATGATTCTCCTCTCTCTTTTTTATAGATTCCCTTTGGGTTCTTCCCTTCGCATTTTAATTTGAGGGGCTAACTAGTTTCCCTCCATTTTGCCTCAGATTTTGCTTTAACCACAAGTTTTCCTCCGCTCACCCCAAATTATCCAATGTTACCCTAGTAACATCAAACAATGGATTCTCCCCTTTCCAAATGGCTATAGCCTATGGGGTTGAATAGGCTACTTCATCCTCCCTTGGGAAAGTTTAATTAGAATAGGACATTACAGTCCCCCCCTTCCCAACATTGCTTGTCCTGAAGCAATTGTAGAGTCGACACATCAATACTATGATCCCAATTATGCCTAAAGAATGCTCCAACATATGTTTGCTGTACTATCCTTGCTTCATTGTCAAACTCTGAAGGCTTCAACTTAGTGCATGTTTCATTCCTTTGCTTCCCAACAAATACAATAGCCTGTCATTTTTCTTCTCCCTTGCCATAGTCAAAGCTTTCTCTCCTTTCAGCAGTTCTCTAGATGTCCGAGGATTTTTGTCTTGCAATTCAAAGAGGTCATTCTCATCGCACCTTTTCTCTGGCACTGATAGAATATCTGCCATATCTTTTAGATACACTTCCATCACTTGCCTTTTTCCAATTAGAATCAATAGCATCAATATCATCATTATCATCATTGTCATCAAAATCCCTGTCTGGAAGGTGACTTGCTTTAGCACTGGAAAATCACAATCTCTTATCCACTCCCATATCCCTGCAATTGAAATTTTCTTCTCATTATGTTCTTTCTCCCTATTGTGCTTCCATTTCTACCTCCGTGTACATGGAATAATGCCATGACCCCTACTCCTCACACTATTGAGCAAATCATCGTCAGTGTTATCTGAAACAAGATGAACAGGAGCACTATAATTGTGTAGTAGAGAGGGAATTAGCCTTTTAGGAATGTCAACAAAGACAAACTCTTCTTCCTCCTTTTCAATACGGAGGATTATTGTTGAAACGGAATGACCTTCACTAGTAAAGGACTGCAGAGATTCTCCATTATAGACTGATGAAAGAGGCAGATCCTTTCCGTTGGAATCCAACAACCCAACAGCCACAGGTATAAACATTGGTTCTTTCACTGATTGACCTGGAGTAGGAGGAATTTCTTGCCTGAACTTAAGTGTATAAGTATTTCCTTCAGGTTTGTAGGATGATTGCACTTTTAGAAAAGGGGTTCATGCTTGTGAATACCATAACAAGAAATTTGAAGGATCTGCATTATTGGCATCACACATAGCAGCAAAGAAATGTTCACAAGTTACTGCTTGTCCTATTTTCCCGCGATGCTCATGTTCTGCTCTCCATTTTCTAACCCCATCCTTAACAGCGAATTTTCCTACCTTCGCTTCAATTTCCCTTTTTAAGGCATCTTGAAATGCATCCTTCCTTGCATTTATTTCTTTGTATGCATCCTCCAAGTTCTTCATAACCTTCCCTTGATTTTCCTTTGCAAAATCTACTTGGGCCACGGCAACTGCCACTTGGCAGTTAGCAAGTTCCTCAGCTTCATGTGCCTTTTTGCTTAAGGCATAGTACTCTTCTAAAGTAAGTGTCACTTTGGATGGATACTTTAACTCAGAAGACCCTCCTGCTGACTTGCTTTCATTTAAAGCTTTGATTGCTTTAAGGGCTATTGTTTTTGAAGCCCAAGCAGCTTTTGTCCCCTCTAGATATCTATAGTTGCTTGCAACCTACTCTTAGCAGTGCCTACAACAACCTTAGCTTGTTCTGTTTCCTCCCTACATTTGTGCATATTCTTTCTAGCTGTTTTAGCTGCAATCTTGGCTCCCTCTGCCTTAACAGAAACATGTTGTAAAGCCTTTGGAAGTTCTGCCATGGTTTCCTTGGTCTGCCTTTCTCCAACTTGCACAGATTATGGTTCCTCATTTACATTCTTCAATTAGCTTCCAAAGCTACAACAGTTACAGATGCAATCCCCTCCCTTTGTCGTACTGTTTCCAATGCTTCTCTTAGAGATTCAACAAAAATTGTTAATTGAGTTACATCTTTTGTGGCTTTTTTAGACTCACCTTCACCTCCTCTAGTTCTGCTTCAATTGGATCCAGAGCTGCAGAGATGCAACTGGTTTTCCCTCTACTATTTTGGCTTGTTCTAAGTCATCCGTTGCTTGTGAAAGGCTTTCTTCAACTTCAACCGAGTCTCAGCTAATTTTGATTCACCTTCCTCATCAGAAGCAAGTTCCACTTTTAAGCTCAGCAACAAAGACTGCAGTTCGAGGCTTTGATTCAGGATTTTCGCAAAAGAAAGGTGTTGTTGCAGCCACTCAAGCTCCTCATTTGGAATATTCTTCTCCTTATCCCTCTCCTCAGCCTCTCGCTCCTTCGCCATTGAAGCAACCAATCGATATTCCTTTGCCTCTTGGTGTGTATCATTAGCCATATACAAAGAGTCCTTTGTTGCAATCAACTCTAGGGTGAGGTCATCAACCATTTTCTCTGTTTCTTTAGATGCGTATAAGGTCGCCTCAACTTTTTTGATCGCAATGTCTCTGGCCTTCATCAAATGCAAGTATTATTATTTCATGTTTTCCAATTCATTCTTCTTAGCTTGTAATTCCGCAACAGCTACTACATGCCTCCCTTTTTCAACTTCTAGTTGTTTCTTCCAAGCAACACTCTCTTCATCTGTCGCACCTTTCTCCATCTCCTCAACTTTCATCCTTGCAAGTTCAGAGTCTTGTGTTGCTTGTTGTTTTGCAGTTTTTGCTCTCTTCAACATTAATATAAAGTCATCTATGAGCTTCTTTGAGTTGTCCAGTTCCTTCAGAACCTGCGCTTTCACATCTTCCTCTGCACTAAGTTGTTTCTTTAACTAAAGGTGCTCTTTTTGTAGCCTATGAAGCTCAGCCTCCACAAAATGATGTTTCTTCATGTTCAAAATTCTTTGTGTTTTCCAATCTGCTATTCCTCCAAACGTTGTAGTTGCCTGTTTGACTTATTCAAATGATGTTGCAGTGTCTATTTCAACCCTGTTTATGATCACATTCTCTTCTGCATGATCATGCCAAGGAGGACCATTTTTTTCTTTTTCACGCAACACAGTTACTCTCTCTGTTTGAGAAACACTGGATTGAGCAGTAACCAGCGCAACATTATCTACTCCACCATTCTTTCTTTCATTCAGTGACTCTCTCTGTTTGAGAAACACTGGGTTGAGCAGTAACCATCTCAACGTTATCTACTCCACCATTCTTTCTTTCATTCAGTGATGTGAATGGCTTAAAACTGCCCATTTGAGAATTTCCTACCTCAATAACAATCTCTTCAATTTTAAGTTGTCCAGTGGCACCCATATCTGTAATATCATGGTTGATAGTTTCAACTACATTAGATGAATTGGGGATGGAGCCAGGATCAATATCCATATGTTGAGATCCATTGTTCATTACCTCCTTCAAATACACATTTTCAAACCCTTTGGTTTTATCTGATGGCAATGTAGAGCTTGTTTATAATACTTCCAAAGTATTTCCTTCTGATGATGAAGACACATAAGGCACTAATGGAAACCCGACATCCGCTTCATTTATGTTGCTTTTTTGAGAAGGTAAAGAAGGAGGTACAATGGTCTCAACCCCTTCCATACCCGTTTCTCTCAAAGATATTTTGTGTTCAATTGAAGAAGCAAGACCTCCAATATCATTTGATTATCAGTTTTCCTTGGGCTTAAACTTTCTTTGATTTTGAGTTCTTCTTCCATCGCCGATTTATTTTCAGGTGATGTTATAGGTTGGAGTTGTTGCTTAGACGTTACAGAACCGCCACTGATATCCACCAATAAACAGTGTCTGTTCTTCAGACAACTTTAACCTTTTCCCATTTGGAATTCGTTCCTTCTCCATGAATTTGGCCTTGGCTTTCATCTCCAGCTTGAGAATTAACCTTTGACGATTCCATAGATATTGGATGTCTCTAGTTTGCTTAAGTATGTTTTAAATCTAATTTTTTTTATCAGGGAGACCAACTACAAAATCTGCTCCTTCTACTCCTTCGTTCGTTGGGACTCCTAGATGTCTGCTTGAGTTCTTCATTGCTCACATCTTCTACATGAAACTCCTCAAACCTTTGCTTAAACTCATTTGGCAACGTTTTAACATGACTCGTGTCTTGAATGCAAGATCTTTCAAACATCTAATATAACCCATTATGAAGATGGATTGGGTGGTCTACCAAAACACCCTCTGGAATGTTTTGCAACTGTTTTGGTTGAGATTGGATTGGGCTACGATCTTATATAGAAGGCTCCCCGGAGAGCCAATTTTGATACCACTCTAATGTCCCTTGGGGGAATTTACCCGTAGGGTTGAAAAGAGCACATGCCATGTTTTGTATTCCTACAACTTTTGTAAATAGAGATATTATTAAATACATAGTGTAGACAAGTATTTGATGACACCAACAACTTATACAAGTAAGCAAACCCAACAGTAGGTTACAAGTACATGATCCATCCAAATACACTGTAGTTTAAATTCACAATCTAATACTAATTGTGCTAGCAGTCCTGACACCTTGTTGTCCCTATACTGTTGTTCTGACCTGCCATCTATGGTCTTGTTGGCTGCCCGAAATATCCTCACTTCTTTGTTGCTCAATTGTGTTGTCTCGCTGCCTGCTGCCACCACAATTTAATTACTAGGTTGCTAGCAACCTCTCGCCGCCACCAATCCCAGCCTACGAGATCCAACCAGATGGTTTTTTCTGCCACAATCAACGCTGGAGAAATGATCCGCTGCCACTACAATGCCATAGAGATATTGTAATATCCCTTTCAGCCTACGAGATCCAACCAGATGGTTTTTTCTGCCACAATCAAGGCTGGAGAAATGATCCGCTGCCACTACAATGCCATAGAGATATTGTAATATCCCTTTGGGAAATTCGTTGCCCAGTTAAGGCCTTGCTGCCAAAAAAAAAAACCTCCAGGATGGTCATGTCCTCAGGTAGGGTTTCACTGCCCTGTTAGTGCCTCGCTGCCACCTAAAAGATACCTCCAAGATGGCTGCTGCCTCAGGTAGGGTTTTGTTGCCCAGACATCACCTCAGAATATTTGTTGTCACAGAATTTGGCCTTATAAGCTCCAAGCTGCCACAAAAGTATCTTAAGGGCAGGCTGCTTTGTCAGTGAATGGCTCTAGATGTTATCCTATCTAGAACACGAGATTTCCCAGAAAGAGTGGCCTCAAAGACCCACACTGCCCAGAACAAAGCCTCAAAAGCCCACGCTGCCATAGTACTCTGCCTTTTAAGCCCACGATGCCATAGAAAATGTGTTGAAGATAAATCACTACCTCAGATACTGTCTCAGAAACCCTTGTTATACATAATAGGGGTCTTAAAAACCAATCAGAGAAAAAGGGGTCTTAAACCCTCCAAGAGCATCAATTAAAAATTTAGAAAGATCCACAATCCATGATGAGTAAAATGATTATTCTCTGTCGTTTTTGTAGATTCTCTTTGGCGTTTTCCCTTCCCTCCTAATTTATTTGAGGGCCTAACACGTTTCCCTCCATTTTGCCCCAAAGTTGGTTTCAAACACAAATTTTCTTCAATTATCCATTGTCACCAAAATAACATCAAATAATGGGTTCCCCCTTTACAAATGACTATAGCCGACTGGGTTGGGGCTAACAAGTTTTCCTTCATTTTGCCCCAAAGTTGGCTTCAACCACAGGTTTTCCTCCAACTATTTCAAATTATCCAATGGTACCAAAATAACATCAAATAATGGGTTTCCCCCTTTACAAATGACTATAGCCTACTGGGTTGGATAGGCTACTTCATCTTCCCTTGGGCAATTTTAATTAGAAGAGAACATTACACTGTTACAGGCACCGATGGTGATTTCATATTATTTGTTTTTTCTAAAATTGGTAGCAGGTATATCTGGTTTATTTGTTTTTTTATGAGAATGGCAGCAGGTTGGATTTTGAAATGCGTTTGGGCTGTTTGAGCTGTTTGAGGGTCATTTTCTTCTGGTTTCAAAAATATTTCAGGCACTAACTCGATTTACAAAATCCTGCATGTACTCATTGGATTTACAAAATATTGCGTGCAAGCATTGGATTTACAATGTTAGTTTTCTAATTGATGTAGAGACCATCATTCATGTTTTGCCCAAATGTTCTATTGGCTATTTTTTCGGGGTTATAATGACTTTTATATGTTATGTCTCAGGTTTCATGAACGAGGTAGAGCATTTTCAAGAAATGAAGTGCGAGCATTTGAGATTGGACCCGATGGAATATTTTTCACTGGTGATGGAATGGGAGAACTTAAAGTATGGAAATTGGCTACCCAGACACCTTGAGAGGCTGAGATGGCCTATAAGCTCATGTTGTAATCAGCGACCTCAAAGTTCAAATGCTATTGTGAAGCTTTTGTTGTAAGCATCAGTGTCTCAAGTTGCAGAGCTACTATGGTCACTCCATGTAAAGTGACCCATGCTCATGGTGGCCACATACTCAGCCATGGCCTCAAATTGCAAACTATTATGGTCACCCCTTGGGGTAAAAGTGACCCATGCTCTGGCCACATACTCAGCATACAAATGCTATTGTGAAGCTTTTGTTGTAAGCATCAGTCTCAAGCTGCAAAGCTACTATGGTCACTCCATGTAAAGTGACCCATGCTCATGCTGGCCACATACTCAGCCATGGCCTCAAATTGCAAACTATTATGGTCACCCCTTGGTGTAAAAGTGACCCATGCTCTGGCCACATACTTAGCAGTGGCTTCGAGTTGGAAAGCTACTATGGTCACCCATTCATGTCAAAATGACCCTTGTTCATGCTCGCCAATTACAAAATTGTGGAAACCCCACTCGCTTGAAGAAGACAAAATAGCAAAGGACAGCTGAATGGATCTGAAGAGTCGGCAATGCCTAACCTTCTTACCATCATCAGTAAAACACTTGAGACTGTCTATTAAATGCAGGCAGAAAAATGAGATTGGGGTTCTTTGGCAGAGATTAGCAATGAGACTGATTTTCCCTGTAAGATCTAACTGTTAATGATCTGGACAGCCATGATATTCTGATGTTTTATAAATTGATAAAACACTGATAATAATACTCAGCATCGCCATTTCAAGGTGGTTTTCTCAAATTGGGTTATTGGGTTTCTAGGGTAAATTGCTGTCTCACATGGTAAATTTCTCTGGGCATCGTTTCAGTTCCTGATTACTTAAAACAGCAAGAAGAAGGCTCATAAGCTCTTTAAAAGTGTGTACATTGATTATTGTTTTGCTTTCATGTTTTGATTCTCGGTTTGACTAGCCCAAGAGTCTCTGTTTGTCTAGGTAAATGTCACATAAAGTACCAGTTACTAGGGATAGAGGTCGTTGATTTGCAAAAAGCTTACTAATCATGGGTGGATATTGCTGATTTGTAAAGAGATTACTGTTACATGCTTTCCTTTACCAAATTACCAAATGCGTTGTGGTTGTTTAATTTCTAAAAAGTTACTATGGGTTGAGGCTGCTGAATTGGAAAAAGATTGTTGTTCGTTCCTCTCCTTTACCAAATTCTGGTTCGAGGTTGTTGATTTGGAAAAAGATTACTGTTCCTTCCTCTCTTTTACCAAATTCTTCAAAGAATTAGATATTTAGTCCACGGAGATTTTTTTTGGTGCTGAGATGATCTGTTTTAATTGTTCCTCTTGCCAAATTGCAAATGATGATCTCCTGCCTTGTTTACCAGATTTGTGTTGTTCAAGAGTTGGATATTTAGTGCTTTATATGTGTTGCTCAAGAGTTGCAAATGATGATCTCCTGCCTTCTTTACCAGATTTGTGTTGTTCATGAGTTGGATCTTTAGTGCTTTATATGTGTTGCTCAAGAGTTGGATCTTTAGTGCTTTATGTGTGTTGTTCAAGAGTTGGATCTTTAGTGTTGCCTTCTTTACCAGATTCATGTTGTTCAAGAGTTGGATTTTTAGTGCTTTATATGTGTTGCTCAAGTGTTGGATCTTTAGTGCTTTATATGTCTTGTTGAAGAGTTGGATCTTTAGTGCTTTATAGATGATGTCCTTGTTCAATGATTTCCTCTTGCCAAATCTATGGATGATGCCCTGGTTCAATGTTTTCCTCTTGCCAAATCTATAGATGATGCCCTGGTTCATTGTTTTCCTCTTTCCAAATCGCAAATGATGATCTCGTGCCTTCTTCACCGAATTCTTGAAAGAGGTGTTGTTCAAGAGTTAGATCTTTAGTCTTTTCTAAATGATTATTTGGTGCAATTTTGTTGGTGTTGATATGACCGTTTTTAATTGGTTTGTCGAATCACGATTGATATTTAAGCTAAATTGTAAGTAGGCTGGTTTGCAATTTCTTTTTTGCAATATGTGCATCAGGGTGGGAAGCAACACCTCGTTAGACATGGGTTTTTTCGACTTGAGATTTTAGGTGCACTATTGTCCATTTAATTTATTTGGTTTTTCACTGGAATTCTCGTCTTTGAAGCTATTGATACGATACTTCACAATAAGGGTGCAGTCGATGGTCTACAGTCACGGCGAAGGGCACGGCATGGTAAGGGAAAAGGTCATTGACAAGAGATTTAGCAGAGACATTACCAGAACATAGGGGCAATACTGAATACAGTCATGACCATGGCCATAAGCATGAAGATCTCAGGATATGCACTGCTGCGGGTCAAGACAAAACGGAACTGAAGAAGCATTTGCTTTCAGAGGTAGAAAGGGCTGAACATTTTGATCATTCCACTATGGTGGGGAGAACCTTGACTGTGGATTGAAAGATGCTGAAGGCAGGCATTTGTAGAATTTTAGATTCAAGTTAGATCATGACTTGGAGGCAAAAACAAAGGTGCTGAAAGACAATCATTGACGTTTAAATATAAATTTGCAGGGGGCATATATTTATGTGCTCGGAGATTTGGTTCAGAACATTGGGGTCATTATTGGAAGATTAGTCATTTGGGTAAAGCCCGGCTGGAAAATAATTGATAATTGATTAGATATGTACATGGCTTTTCTAGGTACTTGTACTGGGGATCACTATAAAGATGTTGAAGAATATTCTAGAAGTTAAAGATGTTGAAGCATATTCTATAAGTTTTGATGGCGAGTGCAGCTCGTGAGATTGATGCTACAATGTTTGAATAAGGATTGTGTGCAATTCTGGTGTCTTAACTGTGCATGACCTGCACATTTGGGTCATTACAGTCGGGAAATACTTGCATGCCATGTAAAAATTCAGTCAGATGCAAATGCTGATATGGTTCTTCAAAGGCTAATAGAGTATATTGATAAGGAAATACTTGCATGCCATGTAAAAATTCAGTGAGATGCAAATGCTGATATGGTTATTCAAAGGGTAATAGAATATATTGAAAAGGAGTACAAGATTAGCCATAGCCATATAAGAGTACAAATTGAACGAGAGGTTGATCGGATTATTTGCATAATGATCAAGCCAGCATTTGTCAACTCTGACTATAATCTGTTTCAGTTTTATTGGGAACTATGATTTTTGCGATGATAACACAGTTCTGCGATGATAACACAGTTCTGAAAATCTTGTGGCAATTAGTTGTTGGTGTTAGTCGACAACTACTATCATGTTTAAAAATAATGTTTATAGATAGTGTTCCTTCCCGGTTTTTCATACAGTCCAGGTTTTTTAGGCAAAATATTTTGTGCATGTTTGATTGTAGAGGAGGATCACTGTGTTATCAAATCCAGCAATGATGGACAGAAATGTGGTTGATTTAAGTGTTTTCGTAATAGGAGGCTGCAAAATCTTTATTCATTCAATATCTGCTAATCATTAGATAAAACTGCATACCTTCACTTACTTTCAGAATCTCACCATTCCTGCAAACTTGTTTCTGCAGACCTTTATGCCTCCATTGCACAAATCCTCAATATTCAACTACTGTCAATCAGATTTTAGAATCTGATCCTTTCTTCCAATCTTCTGGCTTTATCTGGGCAAAGCTTAACTATCAACAACAATTCCTTCTTTGCTAAGTTTTTTTCCACTCAGAATCATTAACAATTCCTTCCATCTCTGCTTCTTAATCTCCTTTTGTTGAGATGCTTCATTAGCTACAACCATCAATATTCAATCTATTTCTTTGTTAGCAACTCAAATCAGAATTAAATAAAACAATACCTGTCTGATTTCATAAGTAGTTTCCATTCACCATTCACATTCGAGTGAATCTCCATTCTCCAGACATTGCTGTAGACTCTTTCTCCATTCTCCAGACATTGCTGTAGACTCTTTCTGTCTCTGTAATCTCTACTTAATTTTGCTTTACCTACCTCTAAGAACTTAACTATTTTTCTCCATTCTCCCAGCTGTACTGTGGTTGCTTAACTATCAAATTAAAATTTGATCCCCTTTCGTGCATACACATCTCTCAGTTCTGAATTATTTCAAGAAACTTTCATACAGAATTGCTTTGTTCTGCCTTATACCAAATGGTTCATTTATAATTCAGCTCTGATACCAAAATGATGCAGGGTTACCCCTTCACATACCCACAGTATGCCTAAAGAGGCATAAATAATTTGTCCTAAGAATTTAACTCTCTCCAGAGTCAAATCTATAAACATGAATGGTTAAAGCCTCCCTTTGCTTACGGTTCCTTTGGATTGGAATTCAATCACCCCACTTTAAACATTCATTATACCTTTTAATGAAGCCTCCCTCAAATATTCCTTATCGAGAATTTGGATCCTATCTAAACCTTAATTAAGCCCTTTTTGAATCCATTGCCGCATATATATATAACCCCCTCTTAAACCATTGATTATATATATATATATATATATATATATATAACACATAAAAACCCTTCACTCTGCGCAATTTCCTTATAAATCCATTTACACAGGAAAACTATGTAAACCTATCCTTTTCTACCTTTCGTACGGCTTCTACACAGGTTTTGAGGTTAAACCTCATTGCAATCGCTATCAGCTTTCACAGGTCACATTACATATATGTGTTATCACCCCTCTAACTCCGATCTCTAACTATCAGAGTCGTTAATACTACATTTCTCGTTAAATGGCTCACCTCACCCTTTATGGAATACAAAGGGAAAATCTGCTTGAACGTATACAACGGACTTTAAAAGATATAAACCCGAATCTATAGATCATCAGGTCCGCCTCTTTAACCGACCTTTACCTGATGCGCCGATCACCTGACACCTCCGATATGCGATGACCGATTTAATCGCGACCGTCGATCAGGTTCACGATCCGACGGTCGACGATTAATCACTTGATCGCAATCGTTGAACCATTGCGCTTAACTCCTCTGCTCAGAAACTCTGACCCGACTTTGTTTATGGACCCGATAGGGTTCTAGGCTATAATTGATAAATTTCGGGTCCGTCACATATCGCATGAACGTCTGTGTTGCGATCCCGATCAATCCATTCTCGCGATTCTATCTTGGCCGTCAATCTCCAAGATCTGATGGTTGTTGTGCATCATTTCTTCAATTATCCGCTACTAGGTTTACTTGGCTTTATGTTGTTTTCCAGTGTTAATGTGTTTCTCGGGTTTCTTCAAAGGTTCCACCCTTTTTGCTCTTTTACTGCAACGTTTACTCCCGGACTTGTTTCCGCGCCTTTCTTCAGTGATAGTCCCTCCAAGGCTCTGCTTTGATCCTTCACATGGATTCAGTAGTCTGTTAAAATCCTCCTTGTCATGTCTTCCTCTTTGTAATCACTACACTTTGCCTGCACATATATATATATTATACATAATAATATAATTTGCTCATCTTCCACAATTCGATACTACCACTTATTCAATCTAGGATTAAATCTCTGTACATATATATAAATCAATACATAGTTACAAAATGACACTCTTTGTGTCTACTTGGCCCGATCTTCTAATTTAATGGCCTCTGTTCCATCATCTACCCGTAGGCTACACACAATAACTAAATATCTAATCTCTCTCTGTCTCGATTTCTAACCTCTGTTCATGCCTTTTTGGCTTATATTTATACCAAGGGATTCTAAACCAATTTTTGGTTTAGATCCATGAACTCCTCAACCTCATTCCTAAAATCTCTTTCTCATCCCTAAGGATTCTCTCAAATCCACAAAATCATGAACTAACTCCTAATCTAAGATTTACAATCAATTCTCAATCCTCTCATCACTTAACTATCCTAAATCTCTCATGTTCTCCTATATTCGAGAACATTTACAATAAAGCCTCACAATATTCAATTAATTCATTTTCTCATTAAAATCACTCAAAACATTAAATAATTACATAACCCAATACTTAGGAAACCAACTTCCTTGAAACACAAGACCCCCTATGTCTACTAGAATACAATGATAATGTTGAGCTGGATGCTCCTGCATCAGACTCCCCATGTAAGAAAATTTATGACCACCTAGTCATAAGTCTGGATAATTGTTTCCTCCTGGATCCCAAACTTTATTTTTTAATCTATCCTTGCTTGCCAATTTCTCTATTGTTGTTGTTGTCTGTTGTTGTTCTCCAGGTCTCCATACTTTATGTTGTAATGCTCCACTTGCCTTGCTCTCGAAGTCTGCTAATGTTTTCCTCTTGTTGTCACTCCTCTCTTTTCTTGTTGTTGTCTTTCTCTGAGACACTTTCATCATTAGCCTTCTTATCAATTCAATTTCTCTGTCCAGTATATCCTCTGTCTACTTATTGTTTTCATTTGTTGATTGGTAAACTCTCATTCTTGCTTGTTCTTCACTTGTTTTGATTGCTTCCTTTTCACCCTTACTCTCTTCTTTACTGTTGTTTTGCACCTTTTCTGTTGCTGCTACATTGTCTTTCAGAACAATTTATTTCCTCTGTTTTCTGCATCTGTCAACTTCTTCTTGATTATTATTGATGAGAACTTCTTTGTCATCCTTCTTCAGCAATCTATCCTAGACATTCATCCTTTTCTCTTCCAACTTTCTCCTTTGAAAGTCTAATTCCATATATATCTCAATGATTTTACTTGGAGTGAACTTTGGAAATTTTACACAATCTCCCATTGTTTCATTTGTTATTGATCCATCATCACATGGTCCTTCTTCCTCTGCTAAATCTTTCTTAACATCCTTCAGTAGATGTTCTTCCCCCTCTTCTTTCATTTGGCTATCCACCTGTGCCAAATATGCTCCAGCTTCTACAACATCTTCAATTATAAGACACTCATTATAATAAAAAAATATAAGGCCTCTGTACCTCTTTTCCCTTTAGCAACACTTCAGTATGTTGCTCTAATCTCTCCTCTTCTGTCAGTATGCTGATTCAAACTCAAAGAACTCTTGAGACTGTCAGCTAGCCTCTCCTCCTCATCATCTGTTTCAATGTTGTCTTCCAACATTTTTCCATTGTAGTGCATTGATTCTTTCTCAGTCTCTTTGTCATATTCTACTTCAAAACTTCGATCTTCTGGAAGGTATTCCTTCACATCTTTGACAACTTTAAAACACTGCCTATCTTCTTCCAAACCTACAATCATACACAAATCATTAGTTTGAAAAATACCATACCTTCTGGTCTCACTTGATGCTTTAGTCATCAAGTCTTCTGGCTGCTTCAAATCATTCATATGATTCAACTCCTCTGGCTCTTCATCACTTTCAAAAAGTAATGGTCCACTTTTTGGTTCACATATCAAAACTTCAACATCTTCTTCAGCATCTTCCTTTTGCTGTAGCTCAACTCTTTCGAGTTTCTCTGTCCTCTGGTTGGCATCTATAATCTATTCAAGTTCCTTTAGCTCCTTTATTAAGTGCATGTTCACTTGCTGATTCCTCTTCTCTTGTAGTCTCTGCCACTTCACTTTCTTTCTCATGACATAACCATGCTTCTGGTTGGCTTCATTTCTTTGCAACATCTCCATTAACACTTCAAGCTAAAATGATATCTCAGCCTTCTCCCTCTCATATTCCTCTTTGCTTAACTGTCTTTGTATGCCATTTGCCTTAGCACCCTTCTCCTTTTGTCCTCTATTGTAATCTCTTTCAGAACCTTTGTTATGACTGTCACTAGTCGTCATCCTCTCCATCTCTATGAGTTTCTCACTCATTCATATGAGTTGCACAAAAGCCTCCACAACAGCGAGTCTACCTTGCTGCCACTTACCTCACCAAGCTCTCCTCACTCAGTATTTTCGCAAGCAATTGGTTCTCTATCTCTGGAACTTCTCTTGAGCACTTCTCTTTGCTCCTTCTGGGCTTCAACTCATCTGCACTTTCCAAGAATACAACTGTCCTCTTTATCCAATCTCTGTTGGAATTCCTCAAGGTTCTACCACATTTCTTTTTTCACTTAGAAACTTTCACCAGCTTCCTTTATCTCTTAGCAATTCTACTACATCCTCTGTGGAATTTCTTTTGGGAATTGCAACAATAGTTTTGCTTCAATGCAAAGACTACAACTTTCTAAGCTTCAAGCCAATTAAAATAAACTCATATCATATTACCTTCAAGATCTCTACCTGACCTTGTCCTCCCATTCACCTGCACTTTTGAATGGACTGTCCTTTCCACTAGCCTTCAGTCGTATCCTCAATTCTGTTACTTCAAAAACTTATGAACATCCCTCTTATAGTTTAACTACTATAATCTTGTGATATGATATTCACCCTATGAGTGACATCAGTTAAAGATTTATTGTTTAAAGGTATTACATACTCATGTGTTGGTGTGTGTTCTGTGTTATTGAAGCAACAGATTGATTAGATTGCCAATACACAGACAATAAAATGGAAAGATAGTAAAGAAATACAGTAAGCAACCACAAAGACACAAGAAATTAATAGGGAGTTCACCTTATTCTCCAGGGCTACATCTCTGGTCCAGCTTTCAGTGATGGCCTTGCTTTATTGTGCCTTTAAGCAGAGAATTACAATACAGGGACTCAATGTGAGTTCTCCTGAAGCAAGTTTTGCTTGGCAGGGTGGTTCTTGGATTCCCCAAGCCACTGGAGTGCACAGACTCTTCTTCTTCCTACCAGCTCTGTGACCTTCTAGTCTACAGTGGAAAGAGCCAAATGTGGTGCTCAGTCCGGACAGATTCCTCTATGGGATGGCTTGAATCTCTCAAGCTCTCTAGTGCTTGATGCTGCCTCTGGTCAGCTCGGCCCTCTGTCCTCTTTCTGCTTTGCTTTACTGTCTTCTTTCTCTATTTTCTGTCTCTCGGTGTTCAGTCCTCCACTCGGGGTTCACTGTTCCACTTCTTCGTCTCTCGACTTCGACTAACTGTCTAATTGTGTATTCTGTCCTTGTTCATGGCTTTTAGCCATTCATTCCAATGCATGTTCGGTTCCTCTTCCGCCTCTGTCGATTCACCTTCTGCAGCTGCGCTTGGAGTTCCCTGTTCGGCGTCATCATCAGCGCTTAGGGAGTGGCCACATGTCCTACTCTAAACGGTGCCAGCCTGCTTTGTTGGTTCGTTTCTTTAGTTACGTCGTGCATGAAGTCTTTCCTCCACTGTGGTGGTCAAACGGACTCCAAATCTTTCTAAAACACAGCGTATTCCATTGTCGATTCTGCTTCCTCCATTAGGCGCGATCTCAGCCGTCCGATCTGGGTCCCCCAGATCCAACACCATACCCACGTTTCGCGCGGTTGACATGCTCGACCTTTAGCGCGTGATTAATGGCGATTTTCTCTCACCTCCACTTGCCATGCATCGATCGATGAATGGAATCGCTCCGCTCTCCTCCAAAACCTCTTACCGTTTGAGGGCACCTCGATCAAAACCACCAGTTTCTAGAGCATGGGTCCCACCTTTGTACTTTCAGCGCTTTTTCCTTTCTGCCCGCGGTTCTCTGGCTTCCCATGCATCCGTGTGCTCGGGCTTCCTCCTTCATGGCCCTATTCGCCCAGCGTTGCGCGATTAGAGCATCAAAAATCACCCTATTCTCCCGATCCGGGGCTCCCAGGGGCTACTTTGACCTCCTACGCAGTCTCCATGGGCCTCGGTCAGTGCGCTTTGACCGAGGTCCTCGTCGTTCCACATTGGCTGCCATTACCACTTGTTTAGGGGTGTTTCTGATCGTTGTTTTGAATTTCTTTAGAGATTCGTCCCGACCTGATACAGTCATGGTTCTTTGGCAGTCTTCTATGGATCCAATTCGGATCATCTTGCTATAAAATTTCATTCATTCAATATCTACTAATCATTAGATAAAACTGCAGACCTTCACTTACTTTCAGAATCTCACCATTCCTGCAAACCTGTTTCTGCAAATCTTTATGCTTCCATTACACAAATCCTCAATATTCAACTAATGTCAATCAAATTTTAGAATCTGATCCTTTCTTCCAATCTTCTAGCTTTATCTGGGCAAAGCTTAACTATCAGCAACAACTCCTTCTTTGCTGAGTTTTCTTCCACTCAAAATCATTAACAATTCCTTCCATTTCTGCTTCTTAATCTCCTTTTGCTGAGATACTTCATTAGTTGCAACCATCAATCTTCAATCTATTTCTTTGTCAGTAACTCAAATCAGAATTAAATAAAACAATACCTATCTGATTTCATAAGCAATCTCCATT
This sequence comes from Pinus tabuliformis, assembly GCA_031772625.1. Classification (NCBI taxonomy): domain Eukaryota; kingdom Viridiplantae; phylum Streptophyta; class Pinopsida; order Pinales; family Pinaceae; genus Pinus; species Pinus tabuliformis. The sequence goes on from CM062805.1 coordinate 15,851,657, forward strand.
CACCATTCACATTCGAGTGAATCTCCATTCTCCAAACATCGTTCTAGACTCTTTCTATCTCTGAAATCTCTGCTTAATTCTGCCTTACCTGCCTCTAAGAACTTAATTGTTCTTCTCCATTCTCCCAGTTGTACTCTGGTTGCTTAACTATCAAATTAAAATCTAATCCCCTTTCCTACATACCCATCTCTCGGTTTTGAATTCTTTCAAAAAACTTTCATATAGAATTGCTTTGTTCTGCCTTATACCAAATGGTTCATTTATAATTTAGCTCTAATACCAAAATGATGCAGGGTTACCCCTGCACATAACCACAATATGCCTAAAGAGGCATAAATAATTTGTCCCAGGTATTTAAATCTCTCCAGAGTCAAATCTATAAACATGAATGGTTAAGGCCTCCCTTTGCTTACAATTCCTTTGGATCGGAACTCAATCACCCCGCTTTAAACATTCATTATACCTTTTAATGAAGCCTCCCTCAAATATTCCTTATCGGGACTTTGGATCCCATCTAAATTTTAATTAAGCCCTTTTTGAATCCATTGTCGCATATATATAACCCCGTCTTAAACCATTGATTAATATATATATATATATATATATATATATATATATATAACACATAAAAACCCTTCACTCGACGCAATTTCCTTATAAATCCATTTACACAGGAAAACTATGTAAACCTATCATTTTCCGCCTTCCGTACAACTTTTGCACGGGTTTCGAGGTTAAACCTCATCGCAATCGCTATCAGCTTTCACAGGTCACATTACATATATGTGTTATCACCCCTCTAACTCCAATCTCCGACTATCGGAGTCATTAATACTACATTTCTCGTTAAATGGCTCGCCTCACCCTTTATGGAATACAAAGGGAAAACCCGCTTGAACGTATACAATGGACTTTAAAAGATATAAACCCGAATCTATAGATCATCAAGTCCGCCTCTTTAACCGACCTTTACCCGATGCATCGATCACCCGACACCTCCGATATGCGATGGCCGATTTAATCACGATCGTTGATCAGGTTCACGATCCAACGATCGACGATTAATCGCCCGATCGCAATTGTCGAACCATTGCACTTAACTCCTCCACCTAGAAACTCCGACCCAACTTTGTTTACGGACCCGACAGGGTTCTAGGATATAATTGATAATGTTCGGGTCCGTCACATATCGCATGAATGTTTGTGTTGCGATCTCGATCAATCCATTCTCGCGATTCTATCTTGGCCGTTGATCTCCAAGATTTGATGGCTGCTGTGCATCATTTCTTCAATTCTCTGCTACTCGGTTTACTTAGATTTACGCTATTTTCCAGTGTTAATGTGTTTCTCGAGTTTCTTCAAATGTTCCACCCTTTTCGCTCTTCCACTACAATGTTTACTCCCGGACTTGTTTCCGCGCCTTTCTTCAATCACAGTGCTTCGAAGGCTCTGCTTTGATCCTTCACATGGATTCAATAGTCCGTTAAGACCCTCCTTGTCATGTCATCCTCTGTGTAATCGCTACACTTCGCCTGCACATATATATATTATACAGAATAATATAATTCGCTCATCTTCCACAATTCGATACTACCACTTATTCAATCTGGGATTAAATCTCTGTACATATATATAAATCAATACATAGTTACAAAATGAGACTCTCTATGTCTACTCGGCCTGATCTTCTAATTTAATGGCCTCTGATCCATCATCTGCCCGTAGGCTTACAAACAATAACTAAATATCTAATCTCTCTCTCTGTCTCGATTTCTAACCCCTGTTCATGCCTTTTTGGCTTATATTTATACAAAGGGATTCTAAACCAATTTCTGGTTTAGATCCATGAACTCCTCAACCTCATTCCTAAAATCTCTTTCTCATCCCTAAGGATTCTCTCAAATCCACAAAATCATGAACTAACTCCTAATCTAAGATTTACAATCAATTCTCAATCCTCTCATCACTCAACTATCCTAAATCTCTCATGTTCTCTTATATTTGAGAACATTTACAATAAAGCCTCACAATATTCAATTAATTCCTATTCTCATTAAAATTGTTAAACACACATGGGGAGCGAGAGAAATATGAAAGATAAATCATGACAATACAATTTTTATTAACAATTGATATACATTTATAGTACATTGTTTGACCATTGGGTTCCACATCCCAAGGTCTCTTGGACTCCTTTTGTCCATTCAGCTTCCACACTAACCCATTGAGGATTAGGTGTCCAACATCCCCCCCTTTAATCCGAAGGGTTATGTATGAGTCCAAGAAGAGCGCTGTAATACAAAATGTGCAAAAATGCATGGCAACACTAGGCTGAATGTTCTCTCTGAAATGTTGGTATAAAGGGCAGTGGTTTAAGGATGACCACCAACACTGGAACGCTTAGTGCAGTTCCCAGAACTCTTCCAAAACTGGCAAGAAGCTGAAGTCTTCTGCTAGAGGAAGTGCTTCTATTGTTTTAAAGAGGGAAACCTTCAACCAATAAAGGGAGGTCTCACCCCGCATAAAAGGGAGAACTTCAACCTAAAAAGGTAAGTTTCAACCTGTGATGGTTTAAGGATAACCAACAACTCTGGAATGCTTAATGCAATTCCTGAAACTCTTCCAAAACTGGCAAGAAGCTGGAGTCTTCTGCTAGAGGAAGTGTTCTCAATTTTGTTCCTGGAATTCTTCCAAAACTGGCAAGAAGCTGAAGTCTTCTGCTAGAGGAAGTGTCCCAGATTGCCAACTGAAGGCATGCTCAGGGGCATCTTTGTCTCTGGCTACAACTATGAATCTGGTATGGCAGGTTGTGGCTCAGGCTTGCTTGATGTGGCTTTGAAGCTTGTAGATGACCATCATTTTCCCCCCTGTCAGATACAAGGTAAGATGATGGAGAAAACTCAACTGCAAGACTATTCAATACTCTGGAACAGGTTTTGACATGTGTTTGGAATATCTTGGCTGTTGATGCCCATTGCCAAGAAGCGATCCATCCAAGATGAATTTGTGTTCTTGCAGGACGTTTGTTTTTGAAGCATCTATGTGAATAATGGCCAGTTTTATGACAGTGCTTACATGGATGAAGATCAAAACAGTAATCTTTCAGATGGCCAACTCGGTCATAGTGTTGGCATTTTACAATCTGTTGTTGTTGTTGTGGAAGAGGAGCAGAGTCTGCGATAGTTGGAGGTGAACTGTCATGAGGAGCAGCTGAACTGTCATGAATGAATCCAGCACTTTGAAACTGAATGGGCTTGGCATAGTTTCGAATATGAAAGGAGAAGTCCTTGTCATATTCAAGACCAGTTATGTGCTTTTTGTGGACAAGTTGTTCCCAAAGTCTAATGATGGGCTTGGGAAGTGCAGACTGAGTTTCTGCATTTGCATGGACAACTGCTAATTTATGGGGTACTAAATCTGAATGAGTTGTAACATTATTGACTTGTTGTTTATGGGAGTCTATTTCATTGTTCTGAATAGAAACAGGTTCAGAATGATGACTCCACTACTGTAATTCTTCCTGCTGCAGTTGTGATTCAAGCTGCAAAAATTGCTGTAGTTGTGATTCAAGCTGCAAAAATTCAATCTGTTCTTGTGCATATTGTAGACATGTCTGAATTTTTGAGAGAGAGCCTTCGCTGATTTGTAATGTGTCATCAACAGTGGATTGTATAAGAGTTTTCATGAACTCTAATACTTCAGTAATTGTAGCCATTTTTTCTCAATAGAAATGCACCACTAGAAACTTGTTTTGGAGTGAAAATGTACCCTAAATAATCACAATGCTTGCAACAAATAGCAGACAATCTGGTGCATATAATGCTGATATCACCCCAACAATTAAAGCAATCTTTACATTAGAATCTGTTGAGAAAAACAAATTTGTTTGTTGCACATAAATTTATGCCCAAACTGCATAATAGGAACAAGTAAATTGAACAGGCAGCAACTTTAAATTGAATTGGATCTTTCAAATACTCCTTCACTTTCTCGGCCAGTGGAAAAGGATATTCAAATTCAATAGCGACTGCTAATACATTCTTGTAACTATTGATGATAGCATGTGGAGCAACTGCAATTGTGGGATTACATATCGCTAGAGAAAGATTTGTACATAATCTCATAAACTACAAATTGCTTGCTGTGGTGTGAAAATGATGGTCTCCCAAAACTATTCAGACACACGCATATGCTCAGTAGTTAATTCATGCATCATATGATACTCTGTCTTCAAAATACAAATACCATATATAGCCCAAAACAATCAACGCACAGTATATGGAGCCACACTAAAATGACCAATGCGCATATATAAACCAACTCAATATTTACAAGGGTTTCACAGCATAAATTCACCAACCGCTGATATGACTACCAATTAATCACCAACAGCTGATATGGCACATGACTCGCACATACCAGAAAACAAATTCCTCTTGTGGCAATGATATTAAAAGCTCTCGGTCGCTTTGTCTTCAGTATAAGATGAGAAATGCCACCAAAAATCATTAAAAATACTTTGATATCCAATGCCCCACATAAAATTCAATGCGCTATGGTAAATTCAAACTTCATTGTTAATATAGGTGGACTCTGCAAATTGTTACTTCTGTCCCCGTATAAATAACAAATATTTTCACCGTCCTGCGCTTGGTGCACGATATGGATTTCTAAGGGATGCTTTTTTTTCATCAATAGTGTGCTCGGCCGGGGTGTGCCAATGGCTTTGACGCAGTGTGAATCTTTTCCCTTCTATCTCAACACCGCCGGTGCCTTTCGACCAGTTAACCCGAAATCTTTAAATGGGAAACGCGTTAAAAGAAGAGAGAATCGAACCCGAAACCTTTCGATGGGAAAAGTGTTAAAAGAAGGTTTCCCTTACTGACCATGATGTCGTGACCCCTGTTCATAAGGGTTGCTTTCGCAGGGTAATAGAATCTGCGGAGCCTGCCCAGGTCCGGAGAGATTATGGCATGTCTCTTCACCACATCGATGGGAGACTGATGCGTGGGATGCCACTTTCAACGCCAATTGCAGAGCCCAGGGATATTTGAGCGGCCGAGACAGACCACACAACACGCAATCCTCAGCACGCCACACAATCCTCAGCACGCCGAGACAATCACGCATTCAAACACATTCAAGTGCATCATGGTGTACTGTGGGGCAATATACAGTCACAGAGAGCAGGATTTGGGCTACATTCATAAGTCGATATACAGTTGGGCAGTTTGTTTCAATACAAACAGAACTGGTGGATATACGTTATAACCAGACCCTCAGAGACCAAACGAACATGTCCACATTCAAATTATTCAACGCTTCAAATGGTTATTCAACACAGGTTCAATGCAAAAGCAACACATAAAAATGGTGATACCCACACACTTAAATGTTTGTATTCCCTTTTACCAATATATGCATGGAATTCAAGCCCAATGCACAGAGGTTGTGCACACTTCAATGCATAACCAACTCTAATACAACTTCACTGCTTCAACACATATAATCCAATGCACATATGCGAAGAAGGGACATTTCAACGTATAACTAACTCCAATACAATGCACATATAATCCATGCCAAAGATAAATTAATTGTTCAATCACGCAATACATTCATCCAAGGGACCATCATACGCACTGTGTATATACTCACTGTTCAAACACAATACCTTCATCGTAGAAAATAGAGAGTAGAGGAGTAATAGTAATGAACCAGATGTATCACAAATGAACGCATATGAACCAGTGTACATTTTTACACTGCAATAATGTATGCACATACCATTCAACGCACATATAGCATGAACCAGCCCAACGACGCACCAGTTCTATCCTGCTCTGAACGCTGACAGCACTGTAGGAGGAGGTATTCGATGGCAATACCAAGCGTTACCCATTATCACACAGAGCGCAGATTATTATGCCTGAGCAGATTTAGAATGGTAGAGACAACAACATTTATTTCCAAGAAGATTGAACGCAGGGAAAATAATGTTGTTAAGAGATTAGGTGCATGCCAATGGAACGTTAGGTATTAGAATCAATGAGACTGTCGCGTCAGGAGAGAAACGTAAGCGTCAGAAGGATAATTTGTTACAGCGATTCAGAATGTTTTCAGAGCTAAAGCATGGCAGAAATGGCGTAGAAATAATTATGGTAGACAGAGTGGCGCAACATCAATAATGGCAGAAAACGGTTATAGAGAGCGCACAGAGCGTATCTTGGACAGCGCTGGTCAGGCAGACAGAACGCAGATAAAGGAATATGGAGGAGCAGCACAGGTATATGCAAGAGGTGGCAGCTAGAATTTAGCTGAGAAAATATTCATAAGTGATGGCAGAAATGACCTGCACATAAAGACCATAAAACAAATGGTTCAAAGAAATTATGCAGGGCAGGAATACGCCTGCTCTGATACCATGTTAAACACACATGGGGAGCGAGAGAAATATGAAAGATAAATCATGACAATACAATTTTTTATTAACAATTGATATACATTTATAGTACATTGTTTGACTGTTGGGTTCCACATCCCAAGGTCTCTTGGACTCCTTTTGTCCATTCAGCTTCCACACTAACCCATTAAGGATTAGGTGTCCAACAAAAATCACTCAAAACATTAAATAATTACATAACCCAATACTTAGGAAACCAACTTCCTTGAAACACAAGACCCCCTATGTCTACAAGAATACAATGATAATGCTAAGCTGGATCCTTCTGCATCAGACTCCCCATGTAAGAAAATTTATGACCACCTAGTCATAAGTCTGGATAATTGTTTCAGGCTCCTAGATCCCAAATTTTATTTTGTAATTTGTCATTGCTTGTCAATTGCTCTATTGTTGCTGTTGTCTATTGTTGTTCTCCAGGTCTCCATACTTTATGTTGTAATGCTCCACCTTCCCTGCTCTCGAAGTCTACTACTGTTTTCCTCTTGTTGTCACTGCTCTATTTTCTCGTTGTTGTCTTTCTCTGAGACACTTTCATCATTAACCTTATTATCAGTTCAATTTCTCTGTCTAGTATATCCTTTGTCTGCTGATTGTTTTCATCTCTTGATTGCTGAACTCTTATTCTTGCTTGTTCTTCACTTGTTCTGATCGCTTCCTTTTCACCCTTACTCTCTTCTTTACTGTTGTTTTGCACCTTTTCTGCTGCTGCTACATTATCTTTCAGAACAATTTCTTGCCTCTATTTTCTGCATCTGTCAACTTCTTCTTGATTATTATTGATGAGAACTTATTTGTCATCCTTCTTCAGCAATCTATCCTGGACATTCATCCTCTGCTCTTCCAACTTTATCCTTTGAAAGTCTAATTCCCTATATATCTCAATGATTTTACTTGGAGTGAACTTTTGAAATTTTACACAATCTCCCATTGCTTCATTTGTTATTGATCCATCATCACATGGTCCTTCTTCCTCTGCTAAATCTTTCTTGACATCCTTCAATAGATGTTCTTCCCCCTCTTCTTTCATTTGGTTGTCCACCTGAGCCAAATATGCTCCAGCTTCTGCAACAACATCTTCAATTATAAGACAATCATTATAATAAAAAATATAAGGCCTATGTACCTCTTTTCCCTTTAGCAACACTTCAGTATGTTGCTCTGATCTCTCCTCTTCTGTCAACATGTCAATATGCTGATTCAAACTCAAAGAACTCTTGAGACTATCAGCTAGCCTCTCATCCTCATCATCTGTTTCAATGTTGTCTTCCAACATTTGTCCATTGTAGTGAACTGATTCTTTCCCAGTCTCTTTGTCATATTTTGCTTCAAAACTTCCATCTTCTAGAAGGTATTCCTTCACATCTTTGACAGCTTTAAAAAACTGCATATCTTCTTCCAAACTTGCAATCATACACAAATCATTAGTTTGAAAAATACCATATCTTCTGGTCTCACTTGATGCTTCAGTTATCAAGTCTTTTGGCTGATTCGAATCATTCATATGATTCAACTCCTCTAGCTCTTCATCACTTTCAAAAAGTAATGGTCTACTTTCTGGTTCACATATCGAAACTTCAATATCTTCTTCAACATCTTCCTTTTGATGTAGCTCAACTCTTTCGAGTTTCTCTGTCCTATGATTGGCATCTATAATCTGTTAAATAATGAATCCATACAGGTGAGGATAGTTTTAGATAGAGGAGGAATGACCTGTTATAGAGTTTTGTGAACCCAATGTTTTGGACTACCAAGTGAGTCCATCATCAAGGGATGTGTCAATAGATATTCTTTAGATCCTAATGATGTATCCATGAGCTATATTTAGGATATATATATATATATATATATATATATATATATATGTTATTAAGGAAAGAAATTAGGTCGGCCATTATCCTATTAGTTATTTATTTATTTATTTATTATTATTATTATTTATTATTTTATTTAATTAGCTAATTAATAAGTTAGATAGGTAAATTAATTAATTAATATATTAATAAGTTAAATCGATAAATTAATTAATTAATTTTATTATTTATTATTTATTAATATGTTTATTAATTTATTAATTTGATTAATTAATTAATTAATAAGTTAAAGGGATAAATTAATTACTTAATTTTATTATTTGTTGATTTAATTATTATGTTTATTACTTTTATGTAAAATTAATTTTGTAATTACTCTGTTTAATTAATTCATTAATGTGTTTAATTACTTAACTAATTTGTTTGATTTAATTAATTAAAAGAATGCAAGCTTACCAAACGCAGCAGAATCCGCTTATTGATAATCAACCAAACTCCTCATCTTTTGATAACGTTCCTCATCTCACTATAACATAAATAAACAACGCAGTTAAAAATAAGGATAGGAACAGTGGGTGTATAATCATAAATACGTAAGGAGATTCAATGTTGCAACAGAATCTGCTTATTGATAATCAACCGACCTCCTCATCTCCTGATATCGTTCCTCTTCCCACTATAACAGAAATAAACAGGGCAGTTAAAAATAAGGATAGGAACAATGGGTGTATAATCAGAAACATGCAGGGAGATTCGATGTCACAGGCAAACAGTCTCTCGCAGTCCGGCTTACAGATCCCTAACAGCACTGTCCCTTATCTTGATTCCTCCATAACGCAATCCGGTTTCGATTTAATAACTAATCCTATAAACAGCGCAGTTATAAATCAGGATTGGAGCAATATGGGTATAAAAGCTATTAGCAACACGCATGATGGTGAAATGAGAGTAAACATCGCAGTGATGACACAGGATATAAGCAGCGTAGACATAATCGGTCTCTTCAGGCACAACAACACGCTGGACAAATCACCGAGTCACTCCAGAACGTAGTCAACACAGAAACTCTCCTCATCTCTTGTTAACACAATTCCCTCGCTTGATGTGATAGCGAACAATGGTCTTATAAACAACGCAGCTATAGATGTTAGGGAAATGCAAGGGTATAGAACATTGGATGAAAACAACGCTGATATAAACAAAAACGTGGATAAAACCAAGAGCTTGTCAAACAACCCATCTACCAACTTAAAAACTCAAACCACACATCCCAATCAAAGTAGGACATCAGATAAAGCCCAGGTCATTAACTTATCAGACATCATCCTTGATTATGCAACTGAATCCATCTTGAAAAAAGGTCTAAATTTTTCCATAACCCCTAATAAAATACCCGTGGAGGAAGTCATCAATAATACTGAAGCAGCTATTAAAAACCTAGATATAGCAAAAAGTGAAGAAATCAGACAAGATATTGCTTAAATTCTGAGAACTGCTAAACCTCCTACATCTAACATTTCCATAGAAGAAAAAAGAGCTTTGAACAACCTCAGAAAAAATAAAAACATGGTCATCCTAAAGGCTGATAAGGGCAACGCAATTGTAATTATGAACAGAAGTGATTATGACAATAAAATGGAAGAACATCTAAATAATAGTGGATGTTATAAAATAATTAATAAAGATCCTAGTGAGAAAATCATGCGCGAAGTAATTAAGAAAATCAAAGAATCATCTCTGGATGATGTCACAAAAAAGAAAATCATCCCTAATAGTTCTATTATTCCTAGAATTTATGGGGTTCCTAAAGTCCATAAACCTAACATACCTTTCAGACCTATAGTTAATACCATAGGTTCCCCTACGTACCTGCTGATAAAACACCTAGCCAAAAAACTTAGACCCCTGTCTGGTAATACCCCTTCTTATATTAAAGACTCCTATTCTTTTGTTCAATGGATTAATAACATAGAAATGAAAAACGGAGATCTTATGGTTAGCTTTGATATTTTATCCCTTTATACCATGATTCCTATTGGTGAAGCTATTGAGATCATGAGAAACCTCACTGATAAAGAAACTGTGGATCTTTTGGAGTTGTGCTTGAAATCCTCTTATTTCAGTTTCAAAGGTATAATTTATGAACAAACTCATGGTGTGGCTATGGGCTCTCCTCTATCCCCCATAATTGCCAACATCTTTATGGAGCACTTCGAACAAAAGGCTCTTAGGTCATTTCCATACGCCCCTGAAGAATGGAAAAGGTTTGTAGACAACATATTTTCCAAGTGGAGTCATGGAAAAGAAAAACTTGCCCTATTCCTCAATCACTTAAATAGCCTCTCTGACCATATAAAATTCACTATTGAAATTGAAAACAACAACCAGCTTCCCTTTCTCGATGTCCTTCTAACTAAAAGAGATGGGTCTCTTGGTTTCCAAGTCTATAAAAAGAAAACCCATACAAAAAGATATTTACATGCAAAGTTCCCATCACCACCTTAAACAGAAGATTGCCATCATTAGGACCTTAACCACTAGGGCGGACAGAATATCTGATCCTAACCATTTAAATGATGAACTCAACCATCTTCACAAAGTGTTTGAACTAAATGGCTATAATAGAAATACCATCAAGAAAGCCATGCACCTATCCCTAAACAAGAATAACAAAGATATTAAAGATCAAAATTTATCAACTCCTAAGGTCTCCCTTCCATACATAAAAGGCACCACTAATAAAATTACTAAAATTCTTAATAAACATAACATTGATGTAGCATTCACCCCTGCTAACACCATCAGACAATTATTCAACTCAGTCAAGGATCCCATAAACCCTAACCTTCAAAAAGGTGTTTATGTGATTCCTTGCTCATGCGGTAAGGAATACATAGGTGAAACAGGTAGGTCTCTTAATATTAGAATTAAAGAATAGACTGACGACTTAAGAAGAGAAATGACTTCTAAATCAGCCTTAGCAGAACATGTTCACTCTTCCTCTCATTACATCTGCATGGAAGAAGTCAAACTGGTTAGAAAAGAATAACACTATCTTAAAAGGAAAATCAAAGAAGCCAATGAAATAGAAAAAAGGAAGAACAACTTGAACCGGGATGATGGATTGAAACTAAGCAACACCTAGAAACCTTTACTTGAAATCTTAAAAAATCAATAATCAACTCTTACCCCTTAAAATAACCTATTCCCTCCTCTCTTAAAAATCAGTGTAATAATTAACAAAATCATCAATTATATAACATCCTCCTTAAAAATAAAACAATTGACAAATATAAACATAAATTTGTAATTGATTACTTCACATATAATCATTTGATAATATTAAAATATAACCAATAAAATGCATATAGTTGTAAATCTAAACAATTAAAAATTAACTCTAGGAATTATAGATAATATTTTAGCAAAATTACTCACCAAATCTATAAGGATTAATTAAATAATTAATTAATTAATCAATTAAAACATATTAATCAAATAAAAATAAATAAATAATTAAGAAAAAATAAATACATAAAATTAAATTAATAGACATATTAACAAATAATAAATAATAAAATTAATTAATCAATCTATTCTTTTAATTAATTAAATCAAACAAATTAGTTAAGTAATTAAACATATTAATGAATTAATTAAAAAATTAATTTTACATAAAAGTAATAAACATAATAATTAAATCAACAAATAATAAAATTAAGTAATTAATTTATCCCTTTAACTTATTAATTAATTAATTACTCAAATTAATAAATTAATAAACATATTAATAAATAATAAAATTAATTAATTAATTTTTCCCTTTAACTTATTAATAAATAAATTAATTAATTTACCTATCTAACTTATTAATTAGCTAATTAAATAAAATAATAATAATAATAATAATAATAATAATAAATAAACTAATAGGATAATGGCCGACCTAATTTCTTTCTTTAATAACATATATATATATATATATATATAGCTCATGGATACATCACTAAGTTTTGAAGAATATCTATTGACGCATCCCCTGATGATGGACTCACTTGGTAGTCCGAAATGTTGGGTTCACAAAACTCTATAACAGGTCATTCCTCCTCTATCTAAATCTATAATCTATTCAAGTTCCCTTAGCTCCTTTATTAAGTGCATGTTCACTTGCTGATTCCTCTTCTCTTGTAGTCTCTGTCACTTCACTTTCTTTCTCATGACATAACATTCATTTCTTTGCAACATCTCCATTAACACTTCAAGCTGAACTGATATCTCAACATTCTCTATCTCATATTCCTCTTTGCTTAACTACCTCTGTATGCCATTTTCCTTGGCATCCTTCTCCTTTTGTCCTCTATTGTAATCTCTTTCAAAACCTCTATTATGATTTCCACTAGCCATCATCCTCTCCATCTCTATGAGCTTCTCACTCATTCACTATGAGTTGCACGAAAGCCTCCACAATAGCAAGTCTGCCTTGCTACCACATTCCTCACCATGCTCTCCTCACTCAGTCTTTTCGCAAGCAATTGGTTCTCTATCTCTGGAACCTCTCTTGAGCACTTCTCTTTGCTCCTTTTGGGCTTCAACTCATCTGCACTTTCCAAGAATACAATTGTCCTCTTTATCGAATCTTTGTTGGAATTCCTCAAGGTTCTACCACATTTCTTCTTTCACTTAGAAACTTTCATCAGCTTCCTTTATCTCTTAGCAATTCTAATACATCCTCTGTGGAATTGCTTTTGGGAGTTGCAACAATACTTTTGCTTCAATGCAAAGACTACAACTTTCTAAGCTTCAATCCAATTAAACTAAACTCATATCATCTTACCTTCAAGATCTCTACTTGATCTTGTCCTCCCATTCACCTGCACTTTTGAATGAACTGTCCTTTCCACTAGCCTTCAGCCGTATCCTCAACTCTGTTACTTCAAAAACTTATAAACATCCTTCTTACAATTCAACTACTATAATCTTGCTATAAAATTTCATTCATTCAATATCTGCTAATCTTTAGATAAAACTGCATACCTTAACTTACTTTCAAAATCTCACCATTCCTGCAAACCTGTTTCTGCAGATCTTTATGCTTCCATTGCACAAATCCTCAATATTCAACTATTGTGAGTCAAATTTTAGAATCTGATCCTTTCTTCCAATCTTCTGGCTTTATCTGGGCAAAGCTTAACTATCAGCAACAATTCCTTCTTTGCTGAGTTTTCTTCCACTCATAATCATTAACAATTCCTTCCATTTCTGCTTCTTAATCTCCTTTTTCTAAGATACTTCATTAGCTGCAACCATCAATCTTCAATCTATTTATTTGCCAACAACTCAAATCAGAATCTGATTTCAGAATCAATCTCCTGTCACCATTCACATTCTAGTGAATCTCCATTCTCCAAACATCGCTGTAGACTCTTTCTGTCTCTGCAATCTCTGCTTAATTCTAACTTACCTGCCTTTAAGAACTTAATTGTTCTTCTCCATTCTCCCAACTGTACTCTGGTTGCTTAATTATCAGATTAAAATCTAATCCCCTTTCCTGCATACACATCTTTCGGTTCTGAATTCTTTCAAGAAGCTTCCATACAAAATTGCTTTGTTCTGCCTTATACCAAATGGTTCATTTATAATCCAGCTCTGATACCAAAATGATGCAGGGTTACCCTTGCACATACCCACAGTATGCCTAAAGAGGCATAAATAATTTGTCTCAGGAATTTAACTCTCTCCAAAGTCAAATCTATAAACATGAATGGTTAAGGCCTCCTTTTGATTACAATTCCTTTAGATCGAAACTCAATCACCCCGCTTTAAACATTCATTATACCTTTTAATGAAGCCTCCCTCAAATATTCCTTATCGGGACTTTGGATCCCATCTAAACCTTAATTAAGCCCTTTTTGAATCCATCTCCGCATATATATATAACCCCCTCTTAAACCATTGATATATATATATATATATATATATATATATATATATATATATATATATATATATATATATATATATATATATAACACATAAAAACCCTTCACTCGGCACAATTTCCTTATAAATCCATTTACACAGGAAAACTATGTAAACCTATCCTTTTCCGCCTTCCGTATGGCTTCTGCACAGGTTTCAAGGTTAAACCTCATCTCAATCGTTATCGGCTTTCACAGGTCACATTACATATATGTGTTATCACCCCTCTGACTCCGATCTCCGACTATCAGAGTCGTAAATACTACATTTCTCGTTAAATGGCTTGCCTCACCCTTTATGGAATACAAGGGGAAAACCCGCTTGAACGTATACAATGGACTTTAGAAGATATAAACCCGAATCTATAGATCATCAGGTTCACCTCTTTAACCGACCTTTACCCGATGCGCCGATCACCTGACACCTCCGATATGCGATGGTCGATTTAATCACGACCATCGATCAGATTCACGATTTGACGGTCGACAATTAATCGCCTGATCACAATATCTGAACCATTGCGCTTAACTCCTCTGCTTAGAAACTTCGACCTAACTTTGTTTATGGACCTGATAGGGTTCTAGGCTATAATTGATAAAATTCGGGTCCGTCACATATCGCATGAACGTCTGTGTTGCGATCCCAATCAATCCATTCTCGCGATTCTATCTTGATCGTCGATCTCCAAGATTTGATGGCTGCTGTGCATCATTTCTTCAATTCTCCGCTACTCAGTTTACTTAGCTTTACGTTGTTTTCTAGTGTTAATGTGTTTCTCGGGTTTCTTCAAAGGTTCCACCCTTTTCGCTCTTCCACTGCAATGTTTACTCCCGGACTTGTTTCCACGCCTTTCTTCAATCACAGTCCCTCGAAGGCTCTTCTTTGATCCTTCACATGGATTCAAAAATCCGTTAAGATCCTCCTTGTCATGTCTTCCTCTGTTTAATTGCCACACTTCGCCTGCACACAGACACACACACACACACACACACACACATATATATATATATATATTATACAGAATAATATAATTTTCTCATCTTCCACAATTCGATACTACCACTTATTCAATATGGGATTAAATCTAGCCCATGGGGCTTTGGATTGATGGTGAATGGGTGCGCTGTTAAGGCACTCCTTGCGATAGGTCACCGGTTCAAATCCCCCATGGGTGCTTAGGTTAGTCTTAACTAGAAAAAAAATAAAAAAATATGGGATTAAATCTTTGTACATATATATAAATCAATACATAGTTACAAAATGAGACTCGCTGTGTCTACTCGGCCTGATCTTATAATTTAATGGCCTCTGTTCCATCATCTACCCATAGGCTTACACACAATAACTAAATATCTAATATCTCTCTCTATCTCGATTTCTAACCCCTGTTCATGCCTTTTTGGCTTATATTTATACAAAGGGATTCTAAACCAATTTCTGGTTTAGATCTACGAACTCCTCAACCTCATTCCTAAAATCTCTTTCTCATCCCTAAGGATTCTCTCAAATACAAAAAATCATGAACTAACTCCTAATCTAAGATTACAATCAATTCTCAACCCTCTCAACACTCAACTATCCTAAATCTCTCATGTTCTCCTATATTCGAGAACATTTACAATAAAGCCTCACAATATTCAATTAATTCCTATTCCCATTAAAATCACTCAAAACATTAAATAATTAGATAACCTAATACTTAGGAAACCAACTTCCTTGAAACACAAGACCCCCTATGTCTACTAGAATACAATGATAATGTTGAGTTGGATGCTCATGCATCAAGATTTATCCTATTCTTCCATGCCCTATAGTTGGAGGCTCCTTCTAGCTTGTTTTCAGACTTCATTATCATGTATTCTTTCTTGATATAGATAGTAAACCTTCTTCTTCTTATATAATCCTTTCCTTTGACCCTTTCAGTAGATCTTCAAGTTGTCTTTTTCCTTTCCTCCTTTACCTTAGCTCTGATACCATGTTAGAAAATTGGAAAGGTAAAACAATTTTCTTATGTTGATAATTAGTTGTGAGATTCTTGTATTATTATTAACTTTATTTACGTTCCTCTTTTATCTTCTTTTCTTCAAAAAATCTTTAAATCAAAACATGAAGATCAAAGAAATCATATGTAGGCACTCAACCAGGGCTAAAACCCCTCTTTAGGGGAAAACCCAGTCAAACTCTTCCACTAGTAAATCAAATTGAGATAGACCAAGACCTTAGACCAAAAATACCTTCCTCCTCCACCAAGTCACCCTTCCACGATGATTCAGAAAAATTTAATAGTGTCTTCTTGTCCAACAAATTCAACCCAACAACAATCCAGAATTTCAACCCAGCTACTTCAGAATTTCAACCCAGTTACATTTCTGTAATTTTGGCCCTTCCATCAACCCAGAAAATTTGCACGTGTGAGAGTAGAGAGATAAAATTTGACTCCTTTTTGTTTGACAAAGACTTCTTTCTCCTTCACTAGGGTTTTCTTCTTCTTCCTTGAATTTCGCGCCCTTTTTTTGCCTCCACCTACTGCAGATCAAACTTCTTGTGGATGTGCTCCAAATGAGGTTGAGTTGCTACCTTTATATAGTAGATATGTGAGGTTGAATTCCCTTGATGAGGCCGAATTATCCTTCTTTGAGGCTGACTTGGTGAAGGAGGCCTAGAAGACCTAATTTACATAAAAATAAATTTCTTTCTTGACACAAGAAGCCCAAGAAGGATATATTACATTATGACAAGGACAAGGACTCTTGACACAAACCATAGAATCCTGCAATGGAGGCTTTGATCTATTAACCATTGACCAAAGCATGAAACCCATGCTTTAATAATTCAATTTCTTTTACAATAAAATTTCTTTTTCTTTCTTTTGGCAAATACATTACATGATGACTCAAATATATTTATGAATACTGACACTAGATACATTTTTCAACACGCTCTGGATCCCTTACTAGTTCCTGGAACCACAGTTGGAACAAACACTCTGGAGCCCTGGAAGGATGTGGGTTGAGTTACTAGTTACTGGAGCCCTAGAAAACTTGGGTAGAGACCGATCCGGTTGATGTTAGTGATTTCCATACCATAGAGGTGGAATCACTGTGGTTAAGGGTTGAGGTGGTTTGGCCTCTAGAAGCCCTGGTTGGTTTTGTTTTGGTTTAATCCTTGAGATCCCACATTCGTGCTTGCAATATGGCGCAAGGGTGATTGGACAAAAGAGAGATTTGGTTTAGCCCAATCTATGGTTGGGTGGTACATGGAAGTCCCTAACTTGGTTGGTATTTTCATATATTAAGAATAGTTTTTTTCCTGTTGTGATTTATGAATACTTGTAGTGATTATGTTGGTGATATTATGGCGGAATTGCCATGGTTTCTATGTTGGTTATTTTTTGACTATATTCTAGTTATATGATGTAATTTATCTATGGATCTTGACATGTTTTGATAAGTTATTCATTGTTGGATAAATGCATGGAATAACAAGTGATATTGCAACTAGCTAGAGAGGGCTTAAAGCCTTCTTATTGATTTTCAGAGTAAGACGATCAATTTATGATCATATATGCATTCATGACCTATAGCTTACATTTTTTCCATATGTTTGACGAAATGTCTATTATGGTTTAGGTAGTTTAGGTCAAGTTCCTTCTTCAAGTTTGAATGTTTGGAATTTTCGTCATGTAAATTATGAGTATGGAAAGTTACAGATAATTTTAGGTAGTGGTCTGGAAGCTGGCCTGAAAATGTGGCATAGATCTTGGAACTACATGCTCAAAATTAAAGGATTTAGGCCATAATTACAGGGAAGGAGGACTTTTCATGCAGTTGAAGACATATAACTACACTCTTCCTTATCATGCGTGCAGTTGGGGTGCAAGGTTAGAGAAAAAAGGGTCCCAACTTAGGGATTGATCACTTAGGGTGGTTGTCCAACTCCTGAGTGATTGTAGCCCCTGTGAGTTGGTGTCGACCCCACTTCCATAACTGGAACTTGGAGGTTGGGTCATGTCATAGTGACACTCCTCTCATGTTTACCCTGACGAGCTTGTGAGATTGGGTAAATGTTGTAAGGGTAGTTACAACTACATCAATTGGGGCCAATAGTTGGAACCCCAAGCACACCTGAAAAAAATTGTGGCTAATTGAGTTGTGGAGGGATTTGTTAGCTATGTTGAACATATGGAAGGTTTTTATACCATGTACACAAATGCTTTGAGCTGTACATGTGCAATATATGCACAATTATATTATTGACCACTTTTGTTTGTCCACCTAATTGGGGATAAATGATAGTCAATTTGGTCAACTTGGTATCCATGAGAGACCATAGGATAGACCAATTTTTTTTGAGGAACCTCATGTACCTATCAAAAATAATGGTCCAAGGTAGCCCAAAATGAACCCAAACACTCTCAAAGAACAGTTTAGTCACGACTTAAACTATGATACTATTCTTGCATGGTGCCAAAATGAGCATCTTAGAAAATTGGTTGACAACCACAAACACACAATCATTATAATTCTTGGTGGATGGAAAAAATTACATGTAATCCATGTATACTAACTCCTAGGGCTCGTTGAGGTAGGTAAGGAGTGTACAATCCCTACTTTTTGATGGTTTTCTTATTAGTGGCATAGACAATGCATGATCTGATATATTGTTGGACATCTTGTCTAAGCTTTGGCCAATGGAAGTATTTCTGAAGTACTGTTATTGTCTTCTCCACAACAAATTTTCTTGCCACCTAACTATAACGTGCCTCCAAAATAATATTGACCCACTCGTTTAAATTAACATAAAGGTTGCCTAGGTAGCACAAGAGCACATCCTAGAGGTGGAAGTCTAGAACTTGTTTGCCTACGATCAACATCTGATATGTGGCAACGAAGTCGAAGCCACTATTATATAATTATGGCCATCCAAATGTATCATTCCAAAAAGAGTTAAGAACTATGGTTGGTGCCATAGTTGGGGGCCAACTGAGGTAGTCTGCAATGCGATTTGTGCTACCCTTCTTGTATTTGATGTTCAAGTGGAATTATTGTAGGTATGTGGACCTTTTTTATGGTGATCGTTATGTAACTCTCCTTATGTCTACATAAATTGCATAGGTTTGTTATCAGCGTGGATGATCATATCCTTCCCCATAATATAATGCTTCCATTATTGGAAAACTTGCACGATGGAGCACATCTCCTTGTCATAGGTGCGGTATCTCTAAACAATATCAGAAATAATTTCACTATGATAGGCCACCAGATGTCCTTGTTGAGTGAGGACCACACTGATAGCATAATATAGGCATTTATCTCAATCTCAAATGGCTATTGTGGGTCTAGTAGGGTGAGGATTGGTGTAGAGCAAAGGCGGTGTTTCATATCCTTGTATTATTTTTTCTATGATTCAGACCAAGAAAATTTTGCTTTTTCTCCACCCTTGGTTACTTGACTTAAGAGCCAAGTAATATATGAGAACCTCAACAGAAACTATAGCAGAAGTTAGCAAGGCCTAGGAAGCTACAAATCTCTCTTAGAGTCATCAAGGCTAGCCAATCTTGAATGACTTACATTTTGGTTGGGTCCACATTCACCCCATGTTCATCCACAATGTAGCCCAAATATTAAATTCTTTGCATGTCAGATGATCATTTCTCCAAATTAGTACTCATTGTTAGGTCCCTATAATACTAGTAATTCCCCCATTACTATTGTCATTGTAGACCTTATTGTTATTGTTGTGCCCCTATTGTCCCCATATTTTTATTATTGTGCCCCATAGAAGCCCACTATTTTTATTGTTGTGCTCTTATATTATTATTGTTATGTTGGCTTTGATTATATTGTGACCCCTTAGGTTCCTATATATAGAAAGGAGGTTTTGTCATTTGTATCATCCAAGAATTGTTCATTTGTGTAATTTAAAGGAGGTTTACCTCTCGAAGATGCTGATTTCTAAGGAATTGATCTTTATTTTCTATATTTTTGTGAGCTAGTTTCATAACATTTGGTATCAAAACTTTAGATTCTAAGGGTTTGCTGCTCCAAACAAGTCATCGTGGAATTTTCTCTATAATTTTTTTTCGGCGATGTTTCAGAAGCTAAAAAACAAACCCATTTGAGACGAAATCATTCTAAACCTCGGGTCCAAATTTAAGATCTTGTCTTGCTATATTTTCGAAGATATGATCTGAGTAAGTTAGGGTTCTTGCAAACTTCCAAATTACATTCCAAACAGGTGACCTTAGGAAAATCGTTACAACTTTCTCTCTGAGCATCAAATTGAAATTTCGTCAAAAGTTATAGAAAGAGAATAGACTGTAGCTTTCTGTGTATCTTTTTCAGATTTGAAGGTCGAAAAAGTGACACGTGGAACATCGTGCAAATTCGCTCTACTGAAACATTATATAATCAGGTCATCTTGGGAGATTGGGAATAACCCTTTCTTGGAGAATTCAATTTTGATCAGACTAATGGAATTGGAAAGAGGACTTAGAGTGATACCACAGGAAGCAATTTTAGACCTTGGAGATCCGCAATTACAGAGATACAACAGATTCAATATCGAGCTTCTACAAAGCGAAAAAAGGTGTGTAGTATTTTTTAAATTTTGCATAAGTTTGGGTTGAAAAATTAGTTTGAAGTTCAAAGGGCATAGTGAAGCATAATTATCATTAATTTATGCCCCGAATAAAGAAAGTGGAAACACCTAGTAAGCGACCTGAAAGCTCTAGCATGACTCATGAAGAAGAGGAAGAAATGCAACATGATATATCAAAATTACGAGACCAAGTGCAACAAATTTCACTTTCACAAAAGGTAACGGAAGCTAAGATTCATGGTTTAAAGAAAGGCATGGAAGCTAAGATGAATGTCGTGGAAGCTAATATGAATGGCGTGCAAGTTAAGATGGATCGCGTGGAAGCTAAGATGGATGGCATGGAAGCTAAGATGAATGGCATAGACACTAAGATGGATGGTATAGAAGAAAAAATGAAAGGAGACATGGAAGATTTGACTAAGTTACTACAAGAAATACTTACTAATGGTGAAAGGGTAGTAAAGGAAACTCATGATGAGAACAAAAGAAATGTTAATCATGGTTTCATAGACTCTAACGTTGGATTGAAGACCTTCCATGTTCGAAAGATCGATATGAGGAAGTTTGATGGCAAGGATCTCGTAACATGGATACTACAGATGGAGCAATATTTTGATCTCCATAATGTGCAAAACACACAAAAGGTATGCATTGCAACTTCATATTTGGAACCAAATCAGTTTGTATGGTATCTGTTAGCGCTTGAAATTTCACCTCAGGCTGAGAAAGGTAAACCTCAAGGCTACATCAAACCATTTAGCCTCGTAGCTAGCCCTACGGGGCAGGAGAAGGCTCTCTCCGGTCAATCTCGGCAGATCTTCAATGGGATGAGATGACCAACAAGGTAACACTGATATTAGGCTAGTAAACTGATCAAAAGGGTTGATTTGGGGTTTTTTGGGTTTTTGGTGGCAAATTGAGGAATTGCAATTTTGGGTGCGGGGATTTGACACAGTTTCTGCAGGGGGTTCTTTGGGGCGAGATAGGAGACCGTATTGATGCTTTTGATTGAGGTGGATGGTCAGGAATGAAAGGTGAAGAGCTAAAGAGAGCAAACAATAACTTTGAATTATCTTTAGACAGTAGAAAACATTGAAATTAAACAAACTTAAAAGCAGAGCATGGCAAGCATGAATTCTTACTTTAACACTTCATTTATTTAATGTGCAGAAGTAAAAGAAAGGAAATGAGTCACATAACAAGCTTACAAGTACATTGAGAAACACACCATCAACACATGAGTCCACAAGAATCCCAAAGAGGACTACAAAACCCTGGTCTTCCTTAGCCAAAAATTGCAAAGATACAGTGAATAATACAATGATAGCTTCTCCCTCAAGAGTCCAACCTTCCAACCCTTGAAAATGATTAAGAAAATACATAATATAGGCAAGCCAACCTCTTCCCTTGCCTCTAGGGGTCGAGCTCATCCTTCTAGGAGTTGTTTCAACTAATTCTAAACTGAGCACTAAAATCTAGGCAGTCAAAACAACTTGCCTCTATAAGCTAGGAAACCAATCCATTCATTAAATATTTACCCTTGACATGAATGAATCTTCTAGAAGTGTTAAACAAGAGTAAAAGTGTCTTAGAGTTACAATAATTACATCAAAGATAATAATCTTCAACCCCAAAAAGTCAAACTGAGTCAAATCTGCGTTTTCTGGGCTGTACAATGCAATCTGGCAAAAACTGCCTGATGGGTCGCGCACCCCTGCCTGACGGGTCGCGCCCCTTTGGAGCTCTGTTTGAGGCACTTCCTGGTGTCAGAATCAAGTGTAGGATAGCTCGTTGGAAAGGTCTTTGAGTCTACTTTCCAACCCAACTAGAATTTTTCAATTTGGAGTTCATTTTCCCTGTAAAAAATCAATTCTCCCAAGACAGCTTTCTGTAGTTCAAAAAAGTGGCAGAAAGTCAAATTTTTCATGTATTTTGACCTTCTGGAGGCCCAAAACTCCATAAAAACTCAAGTCCATCCATGGGCATATGTAACTTTGCATAAAAAATCAGGAAATGCTGAGTTTTTGTGAAAAGGAGTTGCCATGACAAAGGGTCTCACCGGGGGTGAGACCCGTTAAAGAGCCAGAACCTGTAAATTACCAAAAAATGCCAAAATTACCCAAAATTCTCAAAATTTTTTGGGATTTGAGTTGTGGCTAGGCTATTGAGTGCCTTGATCCTTCAGTGAGGCCTCAGCCAAGATATGGAGGGAATCGGGCCTCTTTCTCCTTTTTTGTGCCTTGGCCAACCGCCTTGGATCCGACGATTGTAATTTTGACATTTCTCTAAAACCATGAAACCTGTGCAAAAAGTGAAGGAGGTTTTTCTTCTTTGGCATGTTGTGGACAAAAACCTCTCTCAGTTTTCCAAAATTCATCTTTTATTTCTCTGGAACATCATTTGAGTGCGACTTGTCCCGATGTGTGAAACAAGGAATTTTGTCGAAATGGAGCGAAATGAAGGGGATAGGGGGCTTCTAAATTCTTGGGGAAATTTTTGGAAGTAGGGAGGGATGTTAGGAAGCAGGGGAAAGTGGAATCTCAGAGATTGAGTGAGGAGAAGGGGTCCAAAAGGGCAAAACACAGGCCCAACCTAGAAAATTGCCAAGTTGTAGCTAGAAACTAGGGTTTGTGCAAAAATGAGGAATTTGGCGGATCTAAGGGATGGGAAATGTTTGATAAGGTACTTTAAGGATAGGGGAAGGTGTATGAACATCAGGATATGAGTTTTGCCGATTATTTAGCCACCCAAGAGAAATTGCCTTCAAAACCCTAGGAGAGGGAAATGACCTTGCCTAGGCACAACTGAAGCATGAATAAGTTGTAAAAAGACTCATTAAACACTGACATGACAATGAAAACCCTATGAATGATGATAGACTCAGCTGAATGGTGACATGGACCAACATTTTGACAACTTTAGAAGGAGTTAAGGCAAACCCTAGACCTAATGCCTGTGACCAAATTTTGCTTGAAAACTCTTTGAAATGACAAAATTTGACTTGGAAACTCTGAGACCACTTTGTAAGAGCATATTTGATCACTGGAGGAAGGCTGGGAAGACTGACACTAACAGTATCGATGGCTTTGATCTTGTAAGCAAATTGTCACTTGGGCAATTTTTACGGAAGAAATGATAGCACATTATGAGGATACAAAAAGCAATACTTTTTTTAGCCAATTAATAAACTTCAAACAAAAGGGTTCAATGATGGAGCACATTGAGGACTTCCAAAAATTGAATATAAGGGTAAAATATATTCCATAGGAGCATATGATTGATGTGTTCATAGGGACTTTAAAGCATAACATTCAACATGAGGTTCGCCTTTGGGAACCTGACTCATTGGAAAAGGCATTCAAGTTGGAAAGAAAAATGGAAAGAAAAATTATGGCAACAAGGAAGCCTACCACTCACAACTATAAATATGGAAGTTTTGTTTCCCCTAGCCTTCCACAACCTACAAGGTTGACACCCCAACAATTGGAAGAAAAAATAGAAAAAGGGTTTTGTTACAGTTGTGACAGAAAATACACTAAAGGTCGTAAATGTGCAAGAAGAAATTATTTTACATAGATTGTGAAGAGGAGGAAGAAAAGGAACAAGAAACATCAAAAGAAGATGATATATACCAAGAACAAACCCTAGAGAAAGAAGAAATGAATCTGACCATATCTTGTAATGCATTGGATGGAATTACCACTCCTCAAACTATCGAAATAGAAGGACATATCCAGAAGAAAAATGTAATAGTGTTGATTGATTCGGGAAGTACCCATAATTTTATTCATTGTAAGATAGCCAAGGAATTGAATTGCTTCCTATATCCAGCACTAGAGTGTCAAGTGATGGTTGCAAGTGGAGGAACCATAAATTGATCTGAAAATTGCCATAATATCAAGCTATCCATGGGAGAATATGTATTGAATATCCCAATGCTTTCCATTCCAATGGGTGGTGCTGATGTTGTATTAGGAGTCCAATGGCTACAATCCTTGGGTACAATAGCTTTTAATTTTAAAGAATTTTCATGAAATTTTCTTCGGAAGGAAAGGAAGTTGAATTAAGAGGTATCATACGGAAATCAGGAGAGATAATCATCACTAATGGAATGACAAAGCTTCTAAAGAAAGAACAAGGAGGCGTAATTGCACAATTATGTTCGCTAGAGGTTTCCACATCGAAATCATCTATTTCTCAAGATCTCCAAAAAGTTTTCGAAAATCATTCCAAGGTATTTGAGACTCCCAAAGGTCTCCCACCTATTTGTGATCATGATCATGCTATTCATTTAATTCCAGGAAGTGTTCCTCAAAACATCAGGCCTTATAGATATCCCTATGCCCAAAAGAGTGAAATTGAACATATGGTTGTAGAAATGCTATAGGCTGGTATAATTCAACCTAGTCAAATTTATTTCTATGCTCCTGTAGTATTGGTGCACAAGAAGGATGGATCATGGCGCATGTGTCTAGATTATAGGGAGCTCAACAAGCTCACTATTAAAGATAAATTTCCCATTCCTGTCATTGATGAACTATTGGATGAATTGCATGGATCAATTTACTTCACCAAGTTGGATCTTCGTTCAAGATATCATCAAATCAAAATGAAGACTGAAGACATTCTTAAACAACATTTAGAACTCATGAGGGTCATTATGAATTTTTGGTCATGCCTTTTGGCCTTACCAGTGCACCTTCTACATTTCAAGGTTTGATGAATTCCATTTTCAAACCCTTCCTTAGAAAATTTGTGTTTGTATTTTTTGGCGATATACTAATCTATAGCAAGTCTCGGAAGGATCATGTTCAACATGTTGACAGGGTGCTCAAACTATTGGAGGAGAAACAATTATATGCAAAAAGCTCCAAATATTTCTTTGGAGTACAAGAAGTGGAATATCTGGGTCATATTGTATCTCATGAAGGTGTTAAGGTAGACCCTAGCAAAATTAAAGCCATTAAGGAATGGAAAATCCCCACATCCATAAAGCATCTGCAAGGATTTCTCGTGTTGACAGGGTATTATCGCAAGTTTGTTAAGAATTATGGGAGAATAGCAGCACCTCTAACAATATTATTGAAGAAATATGCATTTTTATGGACTCCATAAGCAACGAAGGCCTTTGAACATCTTAAAGAGGCAATGTATCTTTTTGTGTATCTTTTTCAGATTTGAAGGTCGAAAAAGTGACACGTGGAACGTCGTGCAAATTCTCTCTACTGAAACATTATATAATCAGGTCATCTTGGGAGATTGGGCATAACCCTTTCTTGGAGAATTCAATTTTGATCAGACTAATGGAAGTGGAAAGAGGACTTAGAGTGATACCACAGGAAGCAATTTTAGACCTTGGAGATCCGCAATTATAGAGATACAACCGATTCAATATCGAGCTTCTACAAAGTGAAAAAAGGCGTGTAGTCTTTTTAAAATTTTGCATAAGTTTGGGTTGAAAAGTTAGTTTGAAGTTCAAAGGGCATAGTGAAGCATAATTATCATTAATTGATGCCCCGAATAAAGAAAGTGGAAACACCTAGTAAGCAACCTGAAAACTCTAGCATGACTCATGAAGAAGAGGAAGAAATGCAACATGATATATCAAAATTACGAGACCAAGTGCAACAAATTTCACTTTCACAGAAGGTAACAGAAGCTAAGATTCATGGTTTAAAGAAAGGCGTGGAAGCTAAGATGAATGTCGTGGAAGCTAATATGAATGGCATGCAAGTTAAGATGGATGGCGTGGAAGCTAAGAGGGATGGCATGGAAGCTAAGATGAATGGCATAGACACTAAGATGGATGGTATAGAAGAAAAACTGAAAGGAGACATGGAAGATTTGACTAAGTTACTACAAGAAATACTTACTAAGGGTGAAAGGGTAGTAAAGGAAACTCATGATGAGAACAAAAGAAATGTTAATCATGGTGTCATAGACTCTAACGTTGGATTGAAGGCCCTCCATGTTCCAAAGATCGATATGAGGAAGTTTGATGGCAAGGATCTCGTAACATGGATACTACAAATGGAGCAATATTTTGATCTCCATAATGTGCAAAACACACAAAAGGTACGCATTGCAACTTTATATTTGGAACCAAATCAGTTTGTATGGTATCGATGGCTTTGCTCTCATAAACAAATTGTCACTTGGGAAATTTTTACAGAAGAAATGATAGCACATTATGAGGATACAAAAAACAATACTTTTTTTAGCCAATTGATAAACCTCAAACAAAAGGGTTCAATGATGGAGTACATTGAGGACTTCCAAAAATTGAATATAAGGGTAAAATATATTCCATAGGAGCATAGGATTGATGTGTTCATAAGGACTTTAAAGGATAACATCCAACATGAGGTTCGCCTTTGGGAACCTGACTCATTAGAAAAGGCATTTAGGTTGGCAAGAAAAATGGAAAGAAAAATTATGGCAACAAGGAAACCTACCACTCACAACTATAAAGATGGAAGTGTTGTTTCCCCTAGCCTTCCACAACCTACAAGGTTGACACCCCAACAATTGGAAGAAAAAAATAGAAAAAGGGCTTTGTTACAGTTGTGATAGAAAATACACTAAAGGTCATAAATGTGCTAAGAAGAAATTATTTTACATAGATTGTTAAGAGGAGGAAGAAAAGGAACAAGAAACATCAAAAGAAGATGATATACACCAAGAACAAACCCTAGAGAAAGAAGAAATGAATCTGACCATATCTTGTAATGCATTGGATGAAATTACCACTCCTCAAACTATCGAAATAGAAGGACATATCCAGAAGAAAAAGGTAATAGTGTTGATTGATTCGGGCAGTACCCATAATTTTATTCATTATAAGATAGCCAAGGAATTGAATTGCTTCCTATATCCAGCACTAGAGTGTCAAGTGATGGTTGCAAGTGGAGGAACCATAAATTGCTCTGAAAGTGCCATAATATCAAGCTATCCATGGGAGAATATGTATTGAAAAGCCCAATGCTTTCCATTCCAATGGGTAGTGCTGATGTTGTATTAGGAGTCCAATGGCTACAATCCTTGGGTACAATAGCTTTTAATTTTAAAAAAATTTCATGAAATTTTCTTCGGAAGGAAAGGAAATTGAATTAATAGGTATCGCAGGGAAATTAGGAGAGGTAATCATCTCTAATGGAATGACAAAGCTTCTAAAGAAAGAAAAATGAGGTGTAATTGCACAATTATGTTCGCTAGAGGTTCCCACATCGAAATCATCTATTTCTCAAGATCTCCAAAAAGTCTTCGAAAATCATTCCAAGGTATTTGAGACTCCCAAAGGTCTCGAACCTATTTGTGATCATGATCATGCTATTCATTTAATTCCAGGAAATGTTCCTCCAAACATCAGGCCTTATAGATATCCCTATGCCCAAACATGTGAAATTGAACGTATGGTTGCAGAAATGCTATAGGCTGGTATAATTCAACCTAGTCAAATTTATTTCTCTTCTCCTGTAGTATTGATGCACAAGAAGGATGGATCATGGCGCATGTGTCCGGATTATAGGGAGCTCAACATGCTCACTATTAAAGATAAATTTCCCATTCTTGTCATTGATGAACTATTGGATGAATTGAATGGATCAATTTACTTCACCAAGTTGGATCTTCGTTCAAGATATCATCAAATCAGAATGAAGACTGAAGACCTTCTGAAAACAACATTTAGAACTCATGAGGGTCATTATGAATTTTTGGTCATGCCTTTTGGCCTTACCAATGCACCTTTTACATTTCAAGGTTTGATGAATTCCATTTTCAAACCCTTCCTTAGAAAATTTGTGTTTGTATTTTTTGACGATATACTAATCTATAGCAAGTCTTGGAAGGATCATGTTCAAAATGTTGACAGGGTGCTCAAACTATTGGAGGAGAAACAATTATATGCAAAAAGCTCCAAATCTTTCTTTGGAGTACAAGAGGTGGAATATCTGGGTCATATTGTATCTCATGAAGATGTTAAGGTAGACCCTAGCAAAATTAAAGCCATTAAGGAATGGAAAATCCCCACATCCATAAAGCATCTGCAAGGATTTCTCGAGTTGACAGGGTATTATCGCAAGTTTGTTAAGAATTATGGGAGAATAGCAGCACCTCTAACAACATTATTGAAGAAATATGCATTTTTATGGACTCCATAAGCAATGAAGGCCTTTGAACATCTTAAAGAGGCAATGTGAAACATTGGCCTTAGCTATGCTGGACTTCACAAAAACCTTTATTGTGGAATGTAATGCCTCAGGAAATGGAATTGGTGTTGTTTTAATGCAAGAAGAAAGACCCATTTCTTTCGAAAGTCGTCCAATCAAAGGAAAGTATTTACACAAAGCTATTTATGAGAAGGAAATGTTGGCAATACTACATGCACTTAATAAATGGCGACCCTACCTAATGGGAAGGCACTTCAAGGTAAAAATGGATCATGATAGTCTTAAATACTTTTTAGAACAAAGATTATCTTCAGAAGAGCAGCAAAAATGGGTCACAAAGATGTTGGGTTATGACTTTGAAATCATATAAAAAAAGGGAAGAAAAATGTTGTGGCAGATGCACTCTCAAGAAAGGATGAGGATGTGGAAGCATTGCTTTGTGCCATTTCTATTATCCAACCAGATTGAATAAACGAAGCAAGGGATGAATGGAAGAATGACGAAGAAGTGTGGGCACTCATTCAAAAGTTACAACAATATCGCAATACATCTAATACATTTAGCTGGAAAAATGATTCGTTATGGTACAAATATCGCTTATACCTATGTCAAAATTCCCAACTCAAACAAAAGATTCTTATGGAATTGCACGCCTCTCCCTTAGAAGGGCACTCGGGATTTTTAAAAACTTACCACAGGGTCAAGAAGGATTTTTTTTGGGATGGCCTTAAATATGATATTCAAAAGTTTGTGGCAGAACGTTTGGTTTGCCAACAAAATAAAGTTAAAACAATTAAGACCCCGGGTCTATTACAACCTTTATCCATTCCAAGTCAAAGTTGGGAGGAGGTTTCAATGGATTTTATCACAGGTATACCCAAGTCCGAAGGAAAGAGTGTCATCATCGTGGTAGTTGACATACTTACCAAGTATGCACACTTTTATGCATTATCTCATCCATTTAAAGACAATATAGTTTCTAATGCATTTATGGAAACAATTCAAAAGCTACATGGAAACCTAAAAATTATTCTAAGCAACAGAGATCCCATTTTCACTGGAAATTTTTGGACATAATTATTTTCTTGTCTTGGTACTTAGTTAGCTCATAGCTCATCTTATCATCCTCAATCTACTGGGAAAACTGAGATAGTAAAAAAATGTTTGGAAGGATACCTTTGTTGCTTTGTATCTGATAAACAGACACAATGGGTCAAATGGTTGCCGTTGGCTGAATGATGGTATAACACTTCCTTCCGTACTGCAACAAAAATGACCCCATTTATGGCACTTTATGGATATCACCAACCATCCATCACATCATATTTAAGAGAAAATCCTAAGGTTCAAGAAGTGGAAGATCACATTGAGCATCAACAACATTTCTCCAACTCTTAAAGGATAACCTAACTTTGGCACATAATAGAATGGAACAATAGGAAGATCAACATTGCAGTGAAAGAAGTTTTGATATAGGTGACTGGGTTTCTACGGCTACAACCATATAAAAAAGTGTCCCTCAAGCAATCTAATAAGGATAATAACTTATCACCAAAGTATTATGGTCCGTACAAGGTGTTGCAAAAGATTGGTACTACGACATACAAATTGGAGGTTCCTGCAGATTCCCGAGTGTACCCAGTTTTCCACGTTTCATGCTTAAAGAAGGTTATTGGTGACAAGCTCCCAGTTCAAACAGTATTGCCAGAACTTGACAGGGAGGGAAAAATCATATACGAACCTGAAGCAATCACAGAAACAAGAACTCGAAAGCTACGAAATCGATCAATTTCGGAGTATTTTATTAAGTGGAAACACTTACCCGCTAAAGATTCAACATGGGAGGATGACAATTTTATACATAAGCATCCAGAACTACTCAAGCATTAAGGACAATACTTTTTTTAAGGAGAGGAGCATGTTAGGTCCCTATAATACTAGTGATTCCCCCATTACTATTGTCATTGTAGCCCTTATTATTATTGTTGTGCCCCTATTGTCCCCATATTGTTATTATTGTGCCCCATAGAAGCTCACTATTGTTATTGTTGTGCCCTTATATTATTATTGTTATGTCGGCTTTGATTATATTGTGAGCCCTTAGACTCATATATATATAACACATCAATCTTCGAAGAGGCTGATTTCTAAGGCATTGATCTTTCTTTTCTATCTTTTTATGAGCTAGTTTCATAACACTCATCTTGTGTTGTCATAAGGTGCTCAAGGCCCGTTGAATGTATTGAAAATGTTTTTCCCACAATACGCTAAATATGAGGATGTCATCCAAATATACAATTCCAAAAGAGTTTGAGAACAATCACAAGATATTCATTAACGTCGTTGAAGCATTAGCCAAGCCAAAGGGCATTTCCAACCACTAGAGAAGGCATTCATTAGGCTTAAATGTTGTCTTCCATACACTAGTTTGTTCAATTAGAACTTGGTGGTAGCGTGACTTCATAACAATCTTACTTAAGAACTTGGCACCCTTAAGCTAGTAAAGAAGATTGACAACCCTCGAGATTAGGTAGCTATTCTTGATAGTGAATTTGTTTAGGGCTCTATAATCAATAAAAAGTTTCCGTGTACCATCCTTCTTCTGCACCAACATGATTGGAATCTCATAAGGTGAGGAGCTTGGTTGGATGTGGCCCTTTAGGATGAGCTCATGAATTTGACGTTTTATTTTCTCATTCTCCAAGAGAAGCGTCTATATATTGGGCCATTAGATAAAGGAGCACCAGGTATCAAGTTAATTGAGTGTTTGACTTGATAGTGCAAAGGAACTACCATAGGTGGAGAAAAAATATCTTTGTGTCTCTGATATCTACAATCTTGTCCACTTGCTTATGCTATGTATCTGAGACCTTGTGCAGAGGTTATGGTGGTTGCATTGACCTTCCTTTCACCTTCTAACTAAACCATGAAGAGTACAAACTTTGCATTCTGAGAGATTACCTTTTGGAATCATTTTTTTGAGATCAATAAAGTTGCAGTAGTTGGGACTACCTCTAGTATCATGTAGAGATAACTTTTAAGAGTAATAATGACACTATGTGGATGAGACTCATAAACATGTTTTCACATATACGATTGTCATAAAATAACATCACAAACTTCAAGTGGGGAATATAAAAAGTACCACACATTTGAAGGGTTTGATGTTGTAGGATAGGTAGCACTTCTGGCTAACACAGATGTCTCATCCATGGTAATTGTCTCAGTGGTCATAAGGAAAAGTACAATGCTTAATTGTAACCTTTCAACTAAAAAAAAAATGGTGTTTTTCAAATACATTGTGCAACCTCCATACATTAAACTAAACCCACCTCATGACATTAACCTCTTGGCCCTTAGTTCTTTTAAGTAGCGCGATTAAATCTGGACCGTTGATCTGCGCACATAGATCAACGGCTCTCATTTGTCACGCTGATTGTTGTCGCGCTTCCCATATAGCCGCCTCTGATAAGCTCTGCCTGCCTTCGCCGATTGCGATATGCCGATCGGATCTGGACCGTTGATTGGCCAGATTTTCTATCTCTGTCGGGTTGGCACCCAGTGTACTCAGAAAAGAACTGCTTAATAATAAAACCCTCAGATAAAGCTACATACCTGTGTGGGTGTTTTGGGTATTGGAAAGTACAATATTACCTTTACCTTAGATGGATCCATCTGAATTCTAGTAGCTGAGAGCAAATGTTGCATCTTTTATACTTCGATGTGCAAAAGGTGATGGCTTATCAAGATGAATTCGTTGCTAGAATTATCCCTAGGAGATTTCATTCAAATTACATGGTCCATACATTGAGAGTTGCTATATAGAGACAACATTCCACAATTGTACTTATCTAAGAATTGCTAAGAACCATTGTTCCCTCATGCCATTTTCTACATTACCATCTATTAGGCAATAGATGCATTATCCATTCATTTACAAGAAAAAACATGGTGAGAGCCATAGATAACTGTTGTCATAAAACACACACATAACCAACACAACAATTTAATTAGGAGTTCACCCAAAACTCTTGGGCTACATCTCTGCATCTGATTGCACAGGAGGCCTTAGAAATTCCGCAACTGAGTGTGCGGACCCCTGCAGATGAGTGCGCAGGGTAAAGTAGTTTGTAATCTGAACGTTGAAGCTTAATAAAGACAGATTTTCAAGAATTATCTTACATCTTTCAAGAGCCTGATTGTGAGCTTGTTCAGAAATTGCTCCAAAAGATCGAAAGCATGGAAATTAATCATAATAAGGAGATAGCTACTTTGCAGAATAGGTTGGTCCAAATGGAAAGAGCACAAATGGAAAATTTCTTAAAAAACATCTATGCATGTTTATTTTGGAATGATGTTTCATAATTTTAATTTAATTATTAATAACTAGTATGTGAATGATAGAGATTGAAACATTAAGAAATATTCATGGCCTTCGTTGCTTCTAGAGCCTAAGAAAATGTGTCTTTCTTTAGCAATGATGTTAAAGTTTTTGCTATTATCCCATTATTCTTAACAAACTTGCGATAATACCCTATCAACTTGGGAAATCCTCAGATTTTTCTTTAAGTTTTTCAGACTCCTTAAAATTGAAAACACCGGTGAGCACGAACTAGCCCGGGTTCTAGAAAAATCCATGGGTAAGTGAAATGGAGTTTTTTAAAAGTTTTTCAGACTCCTAAAAATTGAAAATACCGGAGACCACTAATGAGGTTAGGTAGGGAAGGCTAGATCTAATAAGCCTTTTGAATTTGGCCTAAAACACTAAAGTTGGTGGTTATAATAGGGGATAAATTTTCCTAGTTGAAAAGGGGTATGGTGTTTAATTCAGTGGATAAGGGTGCAACTTTTTAGGGAAATAAGCAAAGCCCATCAATTTCTCCCTCAGACCAAGGATGGATAAGGTGGTCGAACCTTCGATTGCATGAATTAATAAATTTTAAATTAAGTAATTTCAATCATTAAATTTGAATTTTAACCAGTCGTGGCTGTCTCCACACCGGTATGGTCGTCAACATTATATTTACAATAACAAGTTAAACAGAGGTAGGGTTGTTACAAAACTTTGGATTTAATAACGAAAAATAGTAAAATTTCATCCAAATAAAACATCTAGATTAAAAAATAAAAATTAAAAATTAAAAAAATCTAATTAATAAATGAATGTTGGTTGCGCTACAACCAAAACTTATTTCTAGACTCATTAAAACCATAAAATATACATCTTTGAAGTCATTTCAATATTATTTTTTGAAATCAAACATTAATAAAATGCTCTACTCACTGAAATTTGAAATGTTAAAGGAGAATATTGACACCATGATTACGAATTAGTGAGAACCAAACCCTCCTTTAGCCTATAGAAATATACTTATTAAAACCATTGCCTATTACAACATAGTATAACCTCATATAAATATCATATTTTTATTTTTTTAACGTTTTCTATTACTATTTAAACTAAACTTATTACGAGAAAATTAAGTCAAAATATTAAAAAAACATTGTTCATAATTAGTTTGCATTAGTAAAATTGGTGATTTGCTAATGCAAACCCTTTGCATCTAGGAATTACGGTATTAATGTCCATGTATAATCATCTAATAGACCATAGTTTCACAATCATTTTTAAGGCAAGCCCCTAATTTATCAAAGTGACTACAAGAACATTGAACATATGGTGCATGTATCATTTTCGTACACTACCAATTTGCCCCAAGCTTTAAGCAATGTAATGGGGTAAATAACTTATCAATATATATATATATATATTTAATATGTATTTAAAATATGGGAAACAATATTAATTAAAAATTTAACTAATATTAATAATATTATATGTTATAATTAGTTAGTGGAAGTTTATTTTTATTTTTATGTAGTTTATGGACTCCAAAGATTGGTGACCGCCATGTCTATAAAATATTTGTACCAAGCAGATTCATCCGAAGGGATCATTTTTTATCAACTTAACCATATAACCTAGCTTCCCCGATGGTGTCAAGTGAATTGAACACGTGACTTCTCAATAGCAAATGTGCCTTAATGATGGGGATTTGACCAATTGAGCTAACCCTCAGGATTAAATAAATTTATTATAATAAAGATAAGGTTTATATATATATATATATATATATATATATATATATATATATATATATATATATATAATTCAAATTTATAAATATATTAGTTCTAGCATGTGTGTGAGAGTGTGTGAGAGAGAAAAAGAAAGAGAGTTGTATATAACCAGCCTAGATCTGTATTAACTCTAAATATATCAAGTGTCGAGAGGGATCAAATCTCACAAGGTGCAAACCTCTTTTTTTAGTGCAAAACTTGAGGAAATGTTTGCACCTTGAGAGATTTCATCTCGCTCGATGGTTGATTGATCCAGAGTTAAGATGGATCTAGACTGGTGTGTGTGTATATATATATATATATATATATATATATATATATATATATATATATATATATATATATATATATATATATATATATATATATATATATATATATATATATGCCACAGGTCCTAAATATGTCTAACATTGATAAGCAAATACCATGGGTTTTTTTTGTCGATGCTAGTCAAGGAGATCTACCAAACTGTGGAGTGGGGGCAATCTTGCATTTAAATCAAAACCACCACTATCTACTATGGTATGCCCTAGGAAGGGGAACTACTACAAAGACTTAATTTATTAGGTTTTAGAATCTTTTATATACTACTAGACATATGGCTTGAACAAGATTAAGGTTTATGGGGATTCAAAGCTTGTCATTGACTAGGACAACAATAACGTTGAGGTCAATATTCCCAATTTGAATCATATTTTGTAGGAAATATCAACAAACATAGCTTGCTTTGAATGTTCATTAATCACACACATATACAGGGAATTGAACCAAAAGGCTAATAAACTCTCAAAAGAAGCATTGCAGCTTCCAACTGGCTCATTAGAATAGTATGAATTATGGGAGGAACAAGAAATCAATGACATAGAATATGTTTCTAAAGATCATATGGCAATTGATAGGAGGTGTCTTTAAGGTACAAGTCTAAGATTTTTAGAAAATGAAGTCTTATCTTTTGGATAGTATGAGCTCCACATGGATTCAAAGCTTTGATTTACAAATTTAGTCTATATGGACAAAACCATGGGTAAATTGACTTTATGACCTTAATTTTCCATGAACTACCATAATAACAATATTTATAAGCTTTAATTTGTTATAATTTTTTAATTTTAATTTTGTTTTAAATGATTCTATTTTATTCTTTTTAACTTTATTTTTCTTTTTATGTAAATTAACCGAGTCAAAATGTTCAGATAACATAATATAACAGGACATTGCAACATCTTTTTCATACTCAGTTGGAGAACCCCTCTCGACACAATATGGGTTTCATCATATGTTATAACAATCACATATGCAGAGTATTATTATATATGTGTTTATGTTCACTCTATTAACACAAACTCAACCATGTAGTTTAGATAGCTAACTTTTGTAGTTAACAAGATATTAGATACTTGAATATTTGAAACCAAAAATTGTATTTTGTGTTAACTAATCCTTCGAGATATTGTAAATTATTAGTTTAGAGTTGATTAGTTTAGATATCTTCATTTTACAATTAGTAAAACCACCAGGCGATTGTGATCTGGTAATTATCCTATGTTTGTATAAATGTTGAATGTTTTCAATTAATGACATAACAATTACTTGTGGAGTTCAATAGGCCTATATAGTGGTATCAAAGAAGTGAGGTTTAGAAGCATCAGAGTAATGATCCATAGAGCCTATTTTGAACTCCATTCATGTTGACGTGTTCCTGCGGGACTGGTGGTTTTTGAAACCACCCCGACACCACACGTCATGGTATTTGAAACCAACTTGCATGCCCTCGTAATTAGTTGGAGTCATCAATTTACGCATTGAACGGTTTTGTCAAAACTGTCCCCGAGACCACTTACTTCGTTAAGATACAACAACTTTTGTGTCGTCGTATACCGTTGGATCTGTCGAAGTCGATCCAGATGGTTGATTGAATTCGGTTGTTATGCGCACGTGCAATTGCGAGGTTTGTTAATTAATTTTCTATTAATTAGCGTTAATTAAGTTTTTTGATATAGTTTTTTTTGGTTCAATGCCGACGTGTATTACCGTTGTGGGTTCCATCCGAAGAAGTTTTGATAGCCTGATTTAGGACGACCATTTTATTTTTTTGATACAAGTTGCATACATAGTCTCCACGCTATGCATCAAATATTTTTTTACATAGTTGGTCGATTAAAAATTGAATTGAATCAATTTTTCTAGAGTTTTTTAATCTCATTTTTTATAAAAAAAAATGACATCCATAATTTCTTTGCTTGGAGTTGTCCTTTCTCGAAAAGAAAATTACCTAGAATGGATAAGAAAACTAAATAGTGCATTGATTTTTAACGATTTGTGGCAAGATGTTTGCTAAGGGAAGAAATACAAAGACGATAAATAAATTACACCATAAGATCTAGAAGATGAAAAAAAACATGCTATCTGGGAAGTCAAGAACAATAAAGCCTATGTTATGATTACAGAATCAGTCTCAGAAGAGGTAAGTGGATACATTCATTCCTATAAGACAACATATGAAGCATTAGACATTTTAAAGGAACTCTATGATTTACATCTCGAATTAGATATTATTCAGTTGTTATTGAAGTTATTTAATTTGGAGATGAAGGACAATGATCCAATGAAATTGGCTTCTAGAATTAAGGTTATTTTCCATGATATAGAAGCCACAGGTGTTAAAGTAGACTTACAATTAACTGCCTTCATCAAGGCCCTGCACCTTGCATATTCTCACTACTTGGAATCTCTCCAAGCTAGTGAACAATTAAAGGACATTACTTTTGATAAACTAGTGAATAAAATTGTAGAAAGAGAAAAGGCTTTTGGGAAGAAAGAGTTTATTTCTAATTCAAATATAGAAACCTTGTGCCATGCACAAAAGGAACATAAATCACAAGGTGAATCTGCCAGAGGTGGCAAGAATCCCAAAGGCCGAGGTAGAAGAAACTTTAGAGGAATGGGGACAACAATAACAACAATCAGGGTGATAGACAACAAAATGACCAGACACAGAAGAATTTTCAATCTAATAAACCAAATATTAGATGTTATAGATGTGGCAAAATTGGTCATAGTTCAGTTAATTGCAGGGTTCCTTGGGAGAAGATTAATAATGAAAAGAAAAAGTCAATTAATGACAAGACAAAGCAACCACCTTATTTCCTTGCCCATTATATAGTTTCTCACT
This sequence comes from Pinus tabuliformis, assembly GCA_031772625.1. Lineage (NCBI taxonomy): Eukaryota > Viridiplantae > Streptophyta > Pinopsida > Pinales > Pinaceae > Pinus > Pinus tabuliformis. The sequence goes on from CM062805.1 coordinate 15,889,997, forward strand.
GCAATTTCAACATTGATAGATTCAAGTGCTACCTGTCATATGACATTCCAAAAAGATGTTTTTGAAAGTTTCAGTGATAATGTTTATAGTGTTGTATATTTTTCTGATAAATATGAAATTAAACCATCAGGAATTGAGTCAATTAGATTAAATATTCCACATTTATCAAATTATGTTTTAACGAATCTTCTTTATATACCACAATTTCAGAGGAACTTAATGTCCCTCATTCATATCAGACAACAAGGACATTCAATCCATATTTTTTATGGCATTATTGATATTCGTAGAGAAATTGATAATTCAGTAATTATGACTGGTGTTGAAGAAGGTACATTGTTGAAATTAAATAGTACTCCATCTACTACACAGTCTGCTACAAATTCAACTCTATTAGTGCAACAAAATAATCTTTTTCCTTCTAGTTTATTATGGCATGCAAGATTTGGTCACATCAACTATAAAAACATTAGAATTATGAAAGAGAAAGGCATTAAAGGTCTCCCCACTATTCCAAGAAAGCTCACACCATGTGATGCTTGCATTTTGGGGAAACATTGTAAACAACCATTTCATAGTTCTGTTTATTGATCTTCCAGAAAATTAGGTCTCATACATTCAGATTTATGTGGACCTATGTTTGTACCAACTGCCAATGGAAATAAATATATACTCACCTTTATTGATGACTATTTGAGGATGTGTTGGGTTTATCTTTTGAAGGAAAATTCACAAGTTTTTGATATGTTTAAAACATTTCATACTATGGTTAAAAATGAAATTCAACATAATATTGGTACATTACAGACAGATAATGGAGGTGAATATACTTCTAAAGCTTTTGAACAATATTTAAGAGATAATGGCATCAAACACCAAACTACTATTCCATATAATCCACAACAAAATGGTGTTGTAGAAAGGATGAATAGGACTTTCATTAACATGGTTAGATCAATGATGTTTTTCAAAAATGTCAAGTTAATGTTTTGGGGAGAAACAATACTCTGTGCAACATACATTAAAAATAGATGTCCTTCTTCTGTCATCAACAACAAATCACCATATGAACTTTGGTACAATAGGTTACCAAAAATTCAACATTTTAAAGTTTTTGGATCTACTTGTTATGCACTTATTCCTAAGCATCAAAGAAACAAATTAAATGCAAGAAGTCAGAAGTGTATTTTTATGGGTTGTTCTAGTACATCAAAAGCATACATATTATATGATGAAGAAAACAAAAAAAAATATTCTTTCCAAAGATTTCATATATATATATATATATATATATAGTTAAAAAATTAAAGTCGTTGGTCCATATAGCCGTTGCCCGATCAGGAATTGTAGCCATTGGAGGTTCTGCTCTGACTATTTATCATGCATAAGCTTGATCTGATTCTTCAATTTGTCCTGACGATGAACCACACTAGTTGGTTCGAAACGCGTCGACATATGAAATATCATGTGATTTACGTCAAAAAATCTCTTGTAAACTTGTTATGGATCACAGAAGCCTCAATTCAACAGATTTTTCCATTGTTAATAGACAACTTGCTCATTTAGAGAAATTTACATCCAAGAAATTTTATTTTGAATCTAAAAATACAGTTCCACATATTGAAGGTTCCCATTCTGGATCAATCTGTGGGTTTTCCATCTTTAATTCATGAAGATGTTTCTGCTAAGGAAAATTTGGAAGATAATGTTGTTTCTGCAGAGTCAGAAAGTGTTCCTGAAGAACCTGTACTTTAGGATGAGCAACCCTCACAACCACCTCAACAATCATTGAGAAGATCCACTCGTATTCACAAATTTCCAAGCAAATATGATGATTATGAGAAACATTTCTTCTACAGGTAATGTTTCTCACAAATGCGAATATATTATTCCATAATTAGTGAACTTAGTTGTTTTGAAGAAGATATTGAAAAATGCAAGAAGAAAATCCTAATTTAATTTTGTCCTTGAATTAAATTGGGAATAAAATTGTAATACCACATCTCATGACAACTTGTGTTAGTTAACTAAGTTAATTTGACCTAGTTGGCTCAGCTAATTTGAGTTATGGGTCTAACTTGATTCATGTAGAGTGTCTCCTACTTTATAGGATCCCTAATTAAGTTTATTTGAGTTGTAATCAATTAATTCAGTTTAACTAAGTTAAAGCCAGTTAAACTAGTTCCAATTGTTGGAGGAACTAGTGGGAGGTCTAGTAGTGTGGTGTTTCCTGCAGTGTAGTCGGGTGCTACCTGTGGTGATCAACCAGTAAACTGACGATTCACTCATAAATAACTCATGCATGTCAGATATGAGAGCTACCCAGTTGAAATTAGAGTTCAAGGATAATGTACTATCAGTTGTATAATCATTTGAATTGTACAGATGATGCATGCAGTCAAAGGAAGGCCTATGAGGATTGCGCAATTCCGATTGAGGAATTTCCCTAATTAATAGGGGGATAATTCCCAAGGAAACAATGCAAGGAAATAGGGACTTGGGCAAATAGAAAATTGGTTAAGTATTGCCTTGGGCTTGTCTAGGAAGTTGTGAGACAAATAAAGATAATGCAGAGGTTGCTCAGGCTTCAGCAAAGCATTGTAATATTCTCATATTTTATGACTAATTCAATATACATATAGCAAGGGTTTTTAGTTGTGGCTTTCCCTAGGAAATGATTCTGTAATGTGTTGATTGAATTCTTTCTCTTGCATGCTTCATGATTTCATGATCATTTAATTATTTTCGCTGATGAGTATAGTATATTCAAGTCTATTGTTTTAGTAAATTACAATTAACATAGTTTGAATCTACAAGGAATTTCTACATGTTATGGAGTAGAAATCACTCTAGAAGAGGAGAATACGAGTTTGTCTTTTGCAGGTGAAATAGAATTGCAGTATCATACTTCAAAGCTAGCAGGATGTCATTCTACAGATTGAGACTCAAATATGCCCTTGAGGGTAATTCAAACTATATTGCTTGGAAGGACAGGATGGAGGCAATGTTGGAAGAAAACGAGATTAAGGAATTCATAGACAAAGATATTCCTATGCCTCTAGTAACTGATGCTCAATATCTGGTAGAGTGGAGAAAATGTGTTGCAAAGGCAAGAAGAATTATCCTAGAAGGAGTTTGATATCATATTGTCTCGAACCTCCATGGTAAGGAGACTCCATATGCAATGTGGAAGGCCTTGACAGACCTGTTTCAAAACAACAGTGATTAGAGGAAGCTGGAACTGAAGGACAAGCTCGGAAATATCAAGATGGAGAAGGGTGACACAATACCAAAGTACTTGACCAAGTTCACCTAATGTCGGAATGAGCTTGGAAGTGTCAATGTTACAGTTGCTGAAGGCGATTTGGTCAACCTATCACTTCTAGGCCTTACCAAGAGTTGGAACAACTACCAAGATTCAGTAAATGGGAGGGTGAAGCTACCAAAGTGGGAGCTTTTGTGGTCTATCTTAGTGCAAGAAGAGATTCGGTAGAACACCAGAGATGGATCCTCATCTAATCATGATGATGAGGAGAATTATTCCTTAGCTGGAAAGGCGGAGAAAGGGAAAGGGAAGTCATCCCATTCCAAATCATATTCTAGTCAAGGCGCAAGAATAATGACATGTTGAAGATTAAATGTTTTCACTATCACGAGTTGGGACACTATGCCATGAAGTGTCTGCACAAGAAGGCTAGCTAGAGGGGAGTGTGGAAAAACACAAGGCCAGATTTGTGGCTAGAGGGTTCTCTTAGATGGAGGGAATTGATTACGAGGATACCTATGTTTTAGTAGCAAGGTACTCTTCAATCAGATCTATTCTATCACTTTTCCCGATTAATCAAACTTGCTCAAAAAACCTCCGTCGTTCATCTGCGCTTCATGGATCCGACGATTCACAAGGATTTCGGGTAGACAACAAGCACGAGGATTAACTGCCCGAAAAGCGGGTTCCTCTCTCCTCCTCATTGCTACGTGTCACTTGATGAGTGGAATCGGGTGCTCACCCTTCAATACCACTTATGGGTTTGAGGCCGCTCGAAATACCACTTCCACTGTTGTGAAACCACTTTCCTCGTGAATTAACGCGCTCACATCTCTGTCATGCGATGATCGTTGATCTATGAGATCTATTGGATCTCATGCATTCTCTCATTTGTCCGTCATTTGATGGATTCTTCGTTTTAATCTAGTTCCTCTGCCATATACCCTGTCTTCACACAGAACACTCATATAATTGACATTTTAGATCGCCATCGATCCATACAGTGGTCAATGGTCGATCAACACACTTACAAACACTGGATTCAACTCTATATATGCAATTCACACAGACGCACAAATTCAATGCTGAAACACACTTTTCTATTATACACGAACGATTACAAGCTAAGGCATTTAAGCCTTAGAACAAACTCCGTCTCGACTACATTGTATCTATCTCTGTTTTCACAGTTTTCTGTCTATTACTCTAGCAAGGTACTCTTTAATCAGATCTATTCTATCATTTTCAACGCAGATAGGATGGAAGATGCATCAGATGGATGTGAAGACAACATTCCTCAATGGTGTGATTGAGGAAGAGGTGTATATTGAGCAACCTGAAGGATTTAAGACCTTCAACAAAGAGTCGCATGTGTTCATACTCAAGCGAGCATTGTATGGATTGAAACAAGCACCTTGTGCTTGGTACAACATGATTGACAGTTATTTCACCAGGTTGGGCTTCACCAAAAGTGAAGCATATGCGAACCTTTACCATATTTTCATTGAAGGTAGATTGTTGATTATAGTATTATATGTCGATGATTTAATTCTAATAGGTGATGAGAAGATGGAAAAATCTTGCAAAGAGGATCTTGCAAGAGAATTCAAGATGAAGTACCCGGGCTCATGCATTATTTCCTTGGTATGGAAGTATGGCAAGGAGATGAAGAATTGTTTGTCTCTTAGGGAAAGTATGCCAATGAGATACTGAAGAAGTTCCACATGGAGAGCAACAAACCCATGGAGACTCCTCTAGTAGGGAACTGGAGGAAGGAAGATGCTACTTTCAGTGAAGTAGTGGAGGCTACTATTTATAGGCAGCTTGTGGGTTCACTTATGTATTTAGTGAACACACAGCCGAACATATGTTTTGCAATTAACCAACTTAGTCAAGCAATGGTTAAGCCAACCAAACTCCATTGTAAGGCAACTAAACATGTGTTGAGATACCTCAGAGGCACCACTTAGTTTGGTCTTTGGTACAAACAGACAAAGAGAGTGAAGCTTCAAGGCTTCACAAATGCAAATTGTGCAGGGAGTCCATCCAAAAGGAAGAGCACATCAGGGGGAATCTTCAGTATTGGGTCAGCAACAGTTTCTTGGTACAACAAGAAGTAGAGATCAGTTGCACTTAATTCAGCAGAAGCAGAGTACATGGTTGCTAGTCAAGCAACTTGTGAGGCTATCTGGATGAGGAAGATCCTTGTTGGGTTATTTGGTCAGCAGATGGATCCTACATTGATTTACTGTTATAATCAAAGTTTTATCAAACTCTCTGATAATTTACTTTTTCATTATCAGTCCAAGCATATCGACATCCAGTATCACCATCTACGAGATTGTGTGCAGAGGAGAGTCATGTTGCTCGAGTATGTTCCTACATAGGAACATGATGCATATATTTTGACAAAGGCATTGTCAAGATGCAAATTTGAGTTTCATAGAGGCATGATCAGAGTAGAAGATAACCCCTTTCTTGTTGAGAGGGAGTGTTGAAAATGCAACAAGAAAATCCTAATTTAATTTTGTCCTTGAATTAAATTGGGTATAAAATTGTAATTCCACATCTCATGACAACTTGTATTAGTTAACTAAGTTAATTTGACTTAGTTGGCTAAGTTAATTCCAGTTGAGAGTCTAACTTGAGTCATGTAAAGTGTCTCCTACTTTATCGGAGTCCTGGTTGAGTTTATTTTGAGTTTTAATTAATTAATTTATTCAACTGAGTTAAAGTCAGTTAAACGGGTTCCAACTATTGGAAGAACTAGTGGGAGGTCTAGTAGTGTGGTGCTGCTTGCAGTGATCAACCAGTAAATTGATGATTCACTCATAAATAACTCATGCATGTCAGATCTAAGAGTTACCCAATTGAGATTGGAGTTCACAGACAATGTACTATCAGTTGTATAATCATCTAAATTGTACAAGTGGTGCATACAGTCAAAGGAAGGCCTATGAGATTGCGCAATTCCAATTGAGGAATTTCCCTAATTAATAGGGGGGTTAATTCCCAAGGAAATAACACAAGGAAATAGGGACTTGGGTAAGCAAAAAATTGGTTAAGTATTGGCCTGGGCTTGTCTAGGAAGTTGTGAGACAGATAAAGATAGTGCAGAGGTTGCTCGTGCTTGAGCAAAGCATTGTAATATTCTCGTATTTTCTAACTAATGCAATATACAAATAACAGGTGTTTTTAGCTGTGGCTTTCCCTAGGAAATTATTGTGTAATATGTTGATTGAATTCTTTCTCTTGTATGCTTCATGATTTCACGACCGTTTAATTGTCTTGACTGATGAGTAGAGTAGATTCAAGTCTATTGTTTTAGTAAATTACAATTAGCAATTTGAATCTACAAGGAATTTCTACAAAAGCTACTAATTGTGATGAATGGAAGGATGGAATGAAGAAAGAATATGATGCCCTTTATAAAAAATGGCACATGGAGGTTGGTGGATCCTCTTACTAGCATCAAACCTATTGGTTGTAAATGGTCTATAAAGTCAAGTGTAAAGGAGATGGTTCACTTGAAAAATACAAGGCCAGAATTATAGCTAAAGGTTATGCTTAGAAGGAAAGTGTTGATTATACAAAGACTTTTTCTCCTATAGCAAAATGGGGCACAATCATAACTTTATTTTCTCTTGCAACACAAAAAGGATGGAAGATGCATCATATGGATTTGAAAACAACATTTTTTATTGGAGATTTGAAAGAGGATGTCTACATGTTTCAGCCAGACGGTTTTGTTGTCAAAGGCAAAGAAAATAAGGTATGAAAATTCGTAAAGGCATTATATGGACTGAAACAAGTATCTTGTGCTTGCTATGAAAAATTAACTGAACACCTCCTTACATTGAATTACAAAATTTGTGACCTAGATGATGTAAATTTATTTGTCAAGAAGATTGGAAAATATGTTGTATATCTAGTTGTCTATGTTGATGATTTGATGATTACAGGGAACAATGATAATTATATAGCATTTGTTAAAAGGGAGTTGCAGAAAATTTTTGACATGACAGATTTGGGTTTGTTGCATTATTATTTAGGAATTGAAGTTGATCAACAACCCAAACATATTTTTATTTCTCAGAAGAAGTATGTTGGACAACTATTAAACAAATTTGCAATGTCGGATTGTAACCGTATTTCTACTCCTATGGAGCAGAACTTGAAACTTACTTATGTTGGACAACTATTAAACAAATTTGCAATGTCGGATTGTAACCCTATTTCTACTCCTATGGAGCAGAATTTGAAACTTACTTCCATTGAAGGAAGTGCATTTGATGATCCAAAAAATTACAGACAACTTGTTGGAAGTTTAAATTTTTTAACCACTACTAGACCTGACATTACTTTTATTATAGGGATACTTTCCAGGTTCATGCATCAACCCTATGAAGGTCATTGGAATGCAACAAAGAGAGTGTTGAAATACTTGAAGGGAACTCAAACTTTTGGCATCAAATACTCCAAAGTTGCATATTTCCATCTCACTGGATATTCATATTCTGACTTTGGTGGTGATAGAGAGAATGAGATCTCTACTTTTAGTTATTTGATGACCCTTGGATCAACAATAATTAGTTGGAGGTCACACAAGCAATATGTACTTGCTGATTCTACCACCGAAGCGGAATATGTTGTAGCAACGCAAGCCACAAAATAAATCATTTGGTTTTGCAAGATACTTGAAGACTTGTAGGAGAAGCAGAAAGATTCAACTCCTTTATTTGTCGATAATTCTTCTGCAATTCAGTTGGCCAAGAATCCAAAGTTTCATGATCGAAGCAAGCACATTAACATGAAGTATCACTTGATTCGACATTATGTAGAGGCCAAAGTTATTCATCTGACACATTGTCCTACTTCAGAACATATATCATATATATTCACCAAAGCACTAGGACGAGAAAAGTTTGAAAAGTTTAGAATGTTACTCGACATGCCAGATGTCCCTTCGTATTAAAGGGGGAATGTTAACTAATCCTTCGGGATATTGTACATTATTAGTTTAGATATCTTTGTTTTTCAGTCAGCAAAACCACTAGACGGTTGTGATCTGGTAACTATCCTATATTGTATAAATGCTGAATGTTTTCACTTAATGACATAACGATGTAATGTGGAGTTCAATGGGCCTGTTCATTTTGTTTTAAGATCTACTAGTATTGAGAATGCTTGTAGTGGAAATGCACCTTCAGCAAAAACTATAACTTCACCTAAACATCATGAAATAAAAACCCTTATGTAAATGTTATCTATGAGAATATTTCTACTATTTACCCTATAAATTCCCGCCTCATTACTATTAAAAAAAGAATTCAAGCTACAAAATATCTAAGAAAATTAAATGAGAGGGAGTTGAGGCTTTCAAGTTTTTCACCTAATTAGGTTGATATATTATATACTCATTGTATTTTAAATCATCCCTTGAAGGTATGTTTGATAGTAAATTAAGACTAGTGCATGGAACAATCACATCATTCCATAATGTTCATATTATGTTGAATATTTACAACAACCCATGTCCTTCATTGAATCCTTCCTTTTGGGAACCTTATCCATATACAATAAAATCATAACTTTATCCATATACAGTAAAATCATAATATTACAAAGATCAAATGTAAGAAAAACATAAGCATTTGAAAAATGGTCACAAAAATCTCTCTCCCTATCTCAATTTCTTTTTATTAATGTGAGCCAAGATAAAATAACTTTAAAATAACACCCACATGAATAGTCAATATACTTTTACCATTTTTATTCCATAAAACTTCTACTACTACCACTTCACTCAGCAACATCAATCCCATGGGATTTTCCTCCTTAATGTAAAAAATATTTTGCACTCTTGCTCCGTGTGGGTCTGCCAAGTAAAAACTTTTGCTAGATTGTAAGACATGCATAAGCATGTAGGCACATAAAACTCTACATTAAATATATGATTCAAAGTAAGATTTGAGATGTTATAAGGGAAAAATCTCTTTTATAATGTAGTGTTTCCGTAACATATTTATTTCAAAATGGGTTTAAACATCTTTTTTAAAATGAGTTCAAACATTTTTATCTAAAATCAAAAATCAAAATTAGAGAATGGTAAATAGAAAATCTAATAGCAAAATCAAAATTAAAGAATAAAAATTAGAAAATCTAATAATAAAAGATTCTAGGATCTCTATTTTCTCCCCAAACAAAACTCATAAGAGCAAAAAACTATGGATTGGAAATCAAAGACCTTGAGGAATATTCAAGGAAAAACCATTGTAAATACCTAGATGATATGATTGGAATTTAGTAAAAAAGAAAAGAGAAAAGATTAATATGAACCAAAAAAATTATGAAAAAAAAAATTCTTGACCTTGAGAAATATTCAAAGAAAAATAATTGTAAATACCTAAATGATATGATTGGAATTTAGTAAAAAAGAAAAGAGAAAAAATTAATATGAACCAAAAAAATTATGAAAAAAAAAAATTCTTCCTACAAAAATCGGATAGAATGAACGAAAGAGAGGAGAAAAAACATAAATAACACAACTTTTTCATAGGATCACTCAAAGAGAAAGCCCATAATAGAATTGCTAGGGTTAGAAAATTAAACAAATAAAAAGTTATATCCCACTATTTAGATAAACCAAAAATTTCTTTAAAGATTTATTATCTAATCTTAAAAATTACTTTATAGAAAATGAGGATATAACTAGCCCTTATTAGCTAATTTCTAAATTTTAGTAGAAAAGAAGATAAGTTGTTTACCTGGAAATTTTTAGCAGAAAGGAAGATAAATTATTTACCTACTAAGTGGAAATTTTAGTAGCAAGGAAAATAAATTGTTTACTTACTAAGTGGAATTTCATAATAATAATAAATAAATAAAATGGTCGAATTTTAAAATAAATATACCAAATTAATTAAATTTAAAAATTTAATTTAAAGTAATTAATTGAACTATAGATGTCTGTAAGGGGTAGTTTAAGTAGTAATGGTCGTGGAAATGAAGTCTCACCAAACCGGCGAAGATCTTGAGTTCGATTTTTGTGCTACTCTCTCAAAAAATAAGATTAATAACGGACATTTAAAAATTCGAAAATGAAAAAATTCTACCAAACTTACAGAAAAATAAAATTAATTGAAGTATAAATACAAATTTAATTGAACCATATATCCAAATTTCTTTGAATTTAAAGTAAATATATCAAATCAATCCAATTTTATGAACTTTGAAGGGATGTTTTATAGCAGGATTTGTTTTCAAATAGAAATGAGAGCCTCAGTCCAAACGCCTATGGAGTTTGTGTGGACGTCAGAAGAAGCGCAGGGATGTGTTCTTCACGGAGAATTGGACATGGGTTGATTCTTCTCTCATCCTGAGAAACCATGGTTGAGAGAAGGTGAGAGATTTCGCTACTGAAGGGAGAACAAAATGGATTTTCATGGATTTTCTTTGATATTGCAGACGTAAATATCGCTAAAAATGGCTTCAGAAAAGACGTTGAACAACTTTTCTGTGAGAGGCTCAGAGCACTACACCGTAGGGAAAATCTGAAATGCAAATAGAAATATACAATCTTCACAGGTAATGAAGTGTGCGTTTATACAGGATGGTGATTTTGTCGTTGGAATCTAGAAATTGAGAATTGAGATGGTTTGAATACCGTTTTTTAATGCTTGAAATAGATAACCTCTCCCCTACCTGAAACTGAAACTTGATAGCTGTAACCTAGAAAAATTTCTGCAAAATTTCATCCAAATGGCCCAGAAAAAACCATTATTTTCCATGTGAAAACACCCGCCCTCTTTAGACTACTCTAATTTTGAGCAGCGGCAATAGGATCATGGCAGCGCTGTTACTACCATATGCAAGTCTGCCCCATCATCTAGTCCAATTTACTCACCTCTCTTACAACTCTAAATTTGGGATCCCCGTGGCTTCCGTTATTCATGATCTGAAAACAAATGCTGTCTCCGCAGCTACCCCTGTGATTGCGACACTATATGAAGAACCCACTGAAAATCAAATGCCAGAGTCACAGGCCAACGATGTTTCTGTTGAAGTGAGAGCACTCTGTAGGAAGGGCCGATTGAAGGAAGCTTTGGAACGTTTAAACGGCGCTATAGTCGATTCAGACACGTATATTTCCCTCTTGGAACTTTGTATCGAGATGAAAGCTTTTTCAGAAGAAAAAATAGTCCATACCCACATGGGTTTGAATGGGATTGAACCAAATGGAATGCTAGAAACTAAGCTTATTGCCATGTATGCCAAGTGCGGGAGTATAGAGGATGCACGACTAGTGTTTGACAAAATTACTGAACCAATCGGGCCTTCATGGGTTGCTATGATTGCAGGTTTTGCCAACCGTGGTGACTATGAGGAGGCCCTTAAGCTCTATTGCGAAATGCAAGAGACTGGTATGCAATATGACAGTTTTGTCTTTCCATGTGTGCTGAAGGCTTGTGCTGGTTTGGGTAATCTGCAGCAGGGCAGGGAGATTCATGGTCAAATAAGCAGAAGGGGTTGTAGGAAAGACATAGTTGTTGAAAATGCTCTGATCGATATGTATAGCACATGCATGGTTGTAGAAGATGCAAGGCAAGTGTTTGACAAAATGTCTCAAAGAAATGTAGTTTCATGGACTTCAATGGTAGCAGGGTATGCTAAAAATGGATATTGTGACCAGGCCTTGGATCTTTTCCATGAAATGCAGTTGGCAGGTATTGAGCCGAATGTGATATCATGGACTGCACTGATTGCAGGGTATGTTCAAAGTGGGCGAGGTCATGATGCTTTGGTGATGTTTTGTCGAATGCAGAAAGCAGGCATTGCACCGAGTTCCATCACCGTGGCAAATGTTCTCTCTGCATGTATTGCGTCTGGGGCTCTGAAACAGGGGAAAGAGATTCATTCGTATGTTATTCGAAGTGGCTTTGAGTCAAATGTCGTTATCGGGACTGAGCTTCTGAACTTCTATTCCAAGTTTGGAAGAATAGATAATGCATGCCATATATTTGATAGAATGCCTGAGAGAGATGTTGTACTATGGACCGGGATGATTGGAATGTGTACCAAGAATGAGTACAGTGTTGAAGCATTGAAACTCTTCCGTGAAATGCAGTTAGCAGGCGTAAAGCCGAACACCTTCACCATTACGAGTGCTCTTCCAGCATGTGCCCACTTAGCGGTATTGCACCATGGTAAAGAGATTCATGGTTACATAATCAGACGAGCATTTGGGATAAATGCTATTGTAGGGAGTGCACTGATAAGCATGTATACAAAATGCGGGAGTGTAGAAGATGCGCGTAGAGTGTTTGACATTATAAATCGAAGAGACGTGGTCATATGGACTGTTATGATTGCAGGGTATGCAATGCACGGGAATGGTGAGGAAGCCCTCAATCTCTTTATACTAATGCAACAGGAGGGTGTGAAACCAGATCATATTACCTTTGTTGGGGTGCTATCCGCATGTAGCCATGCAGGCTTGGTGAATGAAGGCTGGCAACACTTCAATCTCATGAGTCAAGAGTATCAGATCACACCGAGAGTGGAGCATTATGCCTGTATGGTTGATCTCCTTGGTCGTGCTGGACGACTGGATGAAGCTTGGGACTTCATCAGCAAGATGCCATTAGAACCTAGCGCATCTGTGTGGGGGGCTTTGCTTGCTGCCTGCAAAATTCATTGCAATATAGAGCTAGGGGAGCAAGTAGCAAGACACCTTTTTGAGCTAGAGCCTGAAAATGCCGGAAATTACGTGCTTCTGGCAAATGTCTATGCTGCAGGTGGCAGGTGGGATGGCTTTGCAAAGGTGAGAAAAATGATGAATGACAGAGGGTTGAAGAAGCCCCCTGGTTGTAGTTGGATTGATGTTAGAAATAAGGTATATACGTTTTTTGTAGGAGACAGATCCCACCCACAAACAGACAAAATCTATGCAAAGTTGGCTGATTTGACCATGCAAATGCAGAGTGCAGGTTATGTTCTTGACACAGACCTTAAAGAGGAGGAGAAAAAAAGCATTCTTTCTGTCCACAGTGAGAAGCTAGCCATTGCTTTTGGGCTTATCAATACATGCCTTGAGGCTCCCATTCGGATAATCAAGAATCTTCGTGTCTGTGAAGACTGCCACACTGCTACCAAGCTAATTTCCAAAATTGTTGGACGAGAAATTATTGTGAGAGATGCCAACCGTTTCCATCATTTCAAGGATGGATTGTGTTCTTGTGGGGATTATTGGTGAACGAAGTCAAAAAAAAAAAGAGAAGCTTTACTACAATGTCATGCATATTACTGGCAAGGTCGATACAAATTCAAATCTGATGCTATTCTGCATTTGCAGATGATGCAACATAGGCCTTATGACTGGCAAGGTCAATACAAATTAAAATCTGATACTATTCTGCATTTGCAGATGATGCGACATAGGCCTTATATCACCCTGGAGATCATGGTTTATTGCATCATCAGTGTAAATAGGACATCGATTTGAAGAACAAGGTAATTAATTTTTAACAGCATGCTATTCTCGACAACGTCATGGCTTATTCTGTGTGCCAATCTGCATACAATCTCTTTGCTTTTTCCAAGGAGTTTCGAAGCCCATGTTGAGCATGCATCATAGAAGCACAAGGTAGTCTTTTAAGGGTTGGATATGGTTATTGTTTATGTTTGATTATATAAAAAATGCCAAGAATTCGTCCATGCGGACTTAATCATTAGGTAATTAGACGAAGATGAGGATGATCTATAAATTCTCACCATATATGGTAACAAATACGATGGTATATATTGAGAGACTTGGGGATCCTTTCACTCCCTCCACTTTGTGATGTAAGGTGATAATAGAGATATACTACAACCTACCCACTGATGTCCACTCATCTATAAATACTGAAAGGACAACGATCATGGCATCATCAGATAAATTGCAACTTCAATATATTTATATATGTTGGAGATGAAATTTCTTTGGAGTCCGGCGTGCCTTTGGTGGGGCCCTAAGAATGGCTCCATGATGGTTATTTATAATATCTAGGGCCTGTCTTATACATCTCCTATGCCCGTGGCCCCATTGCTTATATCATGGGATAGATGTAATATGCAATCTCATTTCTATTTTTTTCATTCATGTATTAAGTTATTTTCTTCTTAAGATCGATTCCTATGTACTAGAGTATGGTGTGGTTAAACCCACTTGATGTTTTCAATCAATTAGGCCCATTGGGGCTCTCTCTCTCTCTTAGTGCAACTTGATAGTGACCACCATATCTATGAGCTTGGTATGCTTTTCCCATTTCTAGCCTCAACATGGGGTAAGTTGGCAGGTTCAAGAGTGATGAGAGAGAGTGCATAGTTGAACTCCTAGACTCCTGCAAATTAGCAAGTAGTTCCCCACGTTGGCATTAGCGAACACAAAAGGGCCCAACCCCCTAGGGCTCCCCACTGATGGGTGGGACCCTATTGTGCCCATTGATGTTGATCCTCTAGCTACATGCTTGGGAAATGTTACATCATAAAGCTTACCTACATAATAATGTCATATTGTAACTAGATATTAGGCATTAAGTTATTAATAGAGAGTATTGGATGATGGCTGAGATAATCACTTAACCACTTCCTCTCTAATAAATAGTAGTTAGATCTTATAACCATTTGTAACCTCTATAAAAGAGACTAACACTTTTTTATTAAGTGAATCAAAGCTAATATTCAATATCTTTTTTAATTTCATCTCATTATTCACATATCATTGTGCTTCTCAATAATCTAGATCTTATTTTGATATGGTATCAAAGCCCACTATTCGAAAGCTGCTAAAGGGAGCCATTGTCATGTCGCCTTAACATAGTTAAGCTACCTTTTAGAGATGGTTAAGCCACCGTTAAAAATGGTCTCTCTACAAGACAAAGAGTAGCTGCCAAGAAGAAAGATGAGTCACTTTGAGTAGTCATACCTATATGTTTAAGAGTGTTGTCATCTCAAGTTTAAGGATATAGCCATCATGATGGAGAGAGCCATCATGATAGAACCTTAAAGCCATTGATCTAACCCATGATCTGTGCAAGAAACCTTACACAAAGGAGATCATCCATTAGATTTATCTAATATCAAGCAAATATGTCAAAAATTCAAGACGTGCAAATTTTCAAACAAATATGTGTTTCATGCTGCTAAATTCATGTATTAAAAGTTGCATTCAATGTTTTTCTCTTCTTAATGGCCATGTGCCAGATGAGGAAGGAGCCACTAGTTTTTATCTTCTCAACAACAACGTGCAAGGTGAGGAAGGAGCCACTTGTTTTTAGAAATTGATCACTAGTATCTAGATCTAATTATATAAGTTACCTTCCTTCCATCTAGTGAATTTCAAATAAATTTATGTTTATTCCAACAATCTCTTATTAGTGTTTTCAAGCAAACCAAGCATAAGGTGTTGACTTTCCACGATCTTGGGTCTATGTTAGCGTCTTAAAATCACTGACGCTACCAAACTAGGAATTTCAACCAGAACTACTTTGCACAACGGAAAAAATCTAAAGCAATAAATCACATATGCAACAGTATACACAATTTTTAACAAATATTGTACAATAATGTACAACCCAATCTTCGTTATATTAAACCAAATCCGAATAATACAACAGTCTTCAAAGGACAACACATTGAGACTCCAGGAAGATTGCCACCTAACACTGTTGCAAGTACACGGGCTCATAAATATCCTTTCTAGGTAGGCCTAATTCCCGAGCTCCAATCTGCCTTCTAGTAGCCTCTTTTGTCCATCAAAGACCTACTCATAAGGCTGCAAACTTCACCCAATCACACACCAAACAACATCCTTCTTGTATGTTGCTCTAGGGCTACTTTGGGTAGCCAACACACTGCCCTCCAATCATATCAATGGCACCCAATCCATTGACTGTGGAATCTTCACCAATGAAGGCTTATGGTCACTCAAACAAGCCTCCAAATTGTCTCCCACATGCTGCCCAACAATCTGATCCAAATTTGGTCAACTTCTTTGACCCAACATTCCTCCACAAAACATTGTTGTCATTTATGTTTGCATATTGTTGTTTGTTGCAGTCCTGGTTAGGGCACTTACTGCAGCGCTAAACACACCCCATAGTCAACAAACCAACCCTTTAAGGGTTGCGACCCACCTTGAAAGGCTTCCTCTACACCCATGCTGCCTCCTTAAGGGGCTTGTCACCTCTTGACACCCTTAACGAACACCCAGTTGTGTGTTATGGCCTGCGGCCTAGCACAACAACCCTCCTCCTGTAGCAAACTGCCTACAAACGTTACCCAAACAATCTCTAAACAGCAGCGTATTGCTCCTCCTATACTCAGCCCAACAACAAACCTACTTGGCCCTTGAAACAACAATGTTTTAGCCCAAAAACAGACCCTTGTACCTTAGCTTACTCGGCCTCCAGTACAGACTTCAAACCCTTCTCCTCATGTTGTCCAAAACTCCTCCTTTGTTGCGGCTAGGCTTGAGATCCTCCTCTCCACCGAGTCTTTCTCTAGAAGAGACGTTGCACAAATGGATGCTAAAACAACATCACTTCACCCTCTATTTATATCCAACATAGGGGTTCCAACGAATTAGTGAAGAGACACATCTATTGGACAAATTTTACTTCAAGTCGACATGACTTGAAAACCAATAATTATTTGTCAACTTCAAAAATTCATTTCTCCACTTCTGCAACTCGGAATTCGACGATTCTTGAAGTGTTAGATTTGTCTTTCTGCCCTCTATTGTCTCATGCCATCACATGTAGAAATGTGCTTCCGGAATTGCCCCAAACACGATTGGGTGCAAAACCCCATCCTTGGGTTCCAAGCCCACAAGTGACCCTTGTGGCGCTTTGCCCTCCAAACCCTGAACCCTAGGGCTTGGAGTACCTCCCAAGCTACACAAATCAACGCTCCCTCTTAGTGAGAGAGGTACTTCCAAGATTTGGAAGTAACTCGTCATCATCATCACTACTTGCAACACTTTCCCAACTCTTAGCGCTCACAATCGCAACAATCCTTGTATGGTGAACTACGCCCTTCTCAGAAGTGTCGTTGTCACTGTTGGAAGCACCCTGCTTCTTTTTCTTATCTTGTAATGTCTTCCACTCTCTCCATGATTCCTTCTTGGCAGTTGTAGGAGCACCCTTGCTCCCCACTAACCATGCGCTCTTCTTGGAATGCAGAGTCTCCCTCTGAATCTGCAAGCTCCCTCTCGAACTAGACTCCCTTTGAGTCCCTGGAATCTGGACTTTCTCGGGAAGGTGTACCTTCTTCTCGGGAACGTGTACCTACTCCTTTGAAGCCTGCACTTGCTCTTGCTTCTTTGGAACCTGCACCTGCTCCACCTACTTCTTTCCATTATCCACAGACTTGCCTGTCAACCTATAGAGACCATGCTCTCTAACTCTGAGTACTATCCCATTGGAGCTAGAGCCTCTAGACCTGAGTCTTGCCTTCCCATCTTGGAACAAGACCTCAAACCCTTTCCTCTTGATCACCGAGACGGAAATCACGTTGTATCTGAGTCCTGGTACAAATAGCACATCTTGGACCCACATCACACGTCCTGTCTCCATCCTTTTTGGCACAACACCTAATCCTCTGATCTCCAACTGACTTTTGTCGCCCAACACCATGTGCAACTTCGAGTCTCATTCAGCTAGAGTCTCAAAAATCTCCTGTGACCTTGTCATATGCTTCGTCACACCACTATCCACGTACCATCCATCCTCATTGATAGTACCCTGTGAGAAATGAGAGATCATAGCAAAGTCCTCTTCCAATCTCCTGGTGAGATCATCTATCTCAACTGAAGTGGCAATATTGGCGGCCTGGTTTCCTTTCCTCTTCTCATCATCTCCCTTCTTCATCGGACATCTCGACGAAAAATGACCTATCTCGCCACAATTAAAACACTTGACTTTACTCAAGTCCTTCTTCTGCTTACCCTTCATTCACGCTGCAAGTGCCACGTCATCATCGAAAGTCTTCTTCTTTGGATGAAGATCTTCATTTCGCAACTCTTCCTGAATGAAGTCGTCCCACTGCCTATTCCAGTCTGGCAACTTCTCTCTGGCAACAATCCCTTTAATGAAGGGCTTCCATTCCTTGGTGAACCCCTTCAAAGCAATCCTCATCATATCTCCATCTGAAATAGTCACATAGACGGTAGCAAGTTTATCTTTGACCTAAGACAATCTCGTCAGATATGAAGTCACGCCTTCACCCTTTATCATCTTGGTGGACTTCAACTTATCCTCTAATACCAATACCCGGTTCTCGTTTTTATTCTGGAATAAATTATGAAGAGCCATCCACATCTCATGTGCAGTGTTTTTTTCGGACAAATGAGGTATTAGGGCATCCTTCACACCATCTAGGATAATCAATCTCACCCTCGTATCCAAATCCTCGTACACTTCCAGCTCCTTCAGGTTAGTTAGCTTCTTGATGGCTTTCTTAGCGAACTCCCATATCTTGTTGACCTGCAAGACCAACTTGATCCTTTCCATCCATGGACTATAGTTGGACAACCCCTCCAACTTGTCCTCATATTGGATACCATCCTGCAACTTCGACATTGTCACCTACAATGTGACCAACTCCATCTTAAATTTTACTTCGTTGCGCACAACTCTTATTCACTGGCTTCCAAAGTAGCTCAGACACGCTGTGATACCATGTTGACTTTCCACAATCTTGGGTCTAGGTTAGAGTCTTAAAATCATTGACGCTACCAAACCAAGAATCTCAACCAAAACTACTTTACATAGAGGAAAAATCTAAATCAATAAATCACATATGGAAAGTATACACAATTTTTAACAAATATTGTACAATAATGTACAACCCAAATTCTGAAGAGCCAAATGATGATGAAGAATCTATGTTTTACAAGATACAATGACAAGCGTCGTTGCAACTTCTATTTTGTATCTTGTCCTGTCGGTCCTTCGCTTCCATACAGCTCACTAGCTGCCCCTTAGTCCTTCAAAGGACAACACATCAAGACTCCAGGAGGGTTTCCACCTAACACTGTTGCATGCCACTTCTGCTACATGTACACGGGCTCATAAATCTTCTCTTTGGGTAGGCCTAATTCCTGAGCTCCAACTTGCCTTCTAGTGGCCTCTTTTGTCCATCAAAGAGCTTCTTATTAGGTTGCAAACTTCACGCAATCATGCACCAAACAACGCCCTTCTTGTATGTTGCTTTAGGGCTACTCTGGGTAGCGAACACACTGCCCTCCAATCATATCAATGTCACCCAATCCAATCACTGTGGAATCTGCACCGATGAAGGCTTATGGTCACTCAAACAAGCCTCCAAATTGGCTCTCACAGGTTTCCCAACAATCTTATCCAAATCTGGCCAACTTATTTGACCCAACGTTCCTCCACAAAACATTGATGTCATTTATGTTTGCATACTGTTGTTTGCTGCAATCTTGGTTAGGGCACTTATTGCAGCCCTAAACACACGCCACAGTCAACAAACCAGCCCTTTAAGGACTGTGGCCCAACTTGGAAGGCTTCCTCTACACCCATGTTGCCTCCTTAAGGGACTTTTCACCTCTTGACACCCTTAACGTAGACCCAATTGTGTGCTATGCCCTGCGGCCTAGCACAACAACCCTCCTCCTATAGCAAACTACCTCCAAACATTACCCAAACAGTCTCTAAGTAACAGTGTATTGATCCTCCTATACTCAACCCAACAGCAAGCCTACTCGGCACTTGAGACAACAATGTTTTAGCCCAGAAACAGATCCTTGTACCTTAGCTTACTCGGCCTCCAATACCGACTTCAAACCCTTCTCCTCATGTTGTCTAGAACTCTTCCTTTGTTGCGGCTAGGCTTGAGATCCTCCTCTCCACCGAGTCTTTCTCTAGAAGAGACGTTGCACAAATGGATTATAAAACAACATCACTTCACCCTTTATTTATATCCAACAAATGGGCTCCAGCGTATTAGTGAAGAGATACATCTATTGGACAATTTTTACTTCAAGCCTACATGACTTGAAAACTAATAATTATTTGTCAACTTCAAAAATTCATTTCTCCACTTCTCTAACTCGGAATTCGACGATTCTCGAAGCGTTAGATTCGTCTTTCCACCCTCTATGGTCTCATGCCATCACATGTAGAAATGTGATTCCGGAAATGCCCCAAACATGATTGGGTGCAAAACCCAATCCTTGGGTTCCAAGCCCACAAGTGACCTTGTGGCGTTTTTCCCTCCAAACCCTGAACCCTAGGGCTTGGAGTACCTCCCAAGCTACACAAATCAACATAAGGAACCCTATTTCTCATTTTAGAGAGGGGAGATATTGGGGTTTATAGTTGTTCATTTCTTTTTAGTGTATACATTTCTACAATAATTATTTTTAGATGTTAATCTTGGAAATTCCATTAAAAAAATACTTTGGTTTCAATTTCCACATGTGGAAAGTAAAAAATCCAAATGTGACTAATGAACAAAACGTTGTGGGGAATAATAAAAGGAATTGAACAAACACTAAGAGGTCCAAATGAATTACTTGAATGGTAGAGAAAAAATGATAAAGCAAAAGCCATCATTGGCCATGCTTTCCCAGATTTGGAGTTACATCATATAGATATGGAGAAATCATCTAAGGAAATCTAGGATATGTTGATGTATTGTCTAGAACACAAGCAATGAATGCAAAGTTTTCTCTAGAGTTATAGTTATTTAATTTTAAGATGTGAGTTGAAGCCATTATGTCTAGCCACGAAAACAATCTAAGATTTATTATCAAATAACTAATAAAAGTCAATGTTGTGCAAATGAGGAGATGCCAAAGCCATTCTATTAAACAATCAACCGTCTAAATACATCAATGTTATTTTTACTCTAAGCTAGTTGCCTTCTCAAAGTCTAGGAGATATGATTGTTGCACTTGTAGTTGAAGAAAATATAGCCATTGTGAGAGATACAAAAGTTAATAGTCAACCTAAGATAACATTCTACTCAAGAAACAATCATAACAAATCAGCTTAAGACGAGAGAGATAGAATGTTACCCCTTTAGAAAAATGGGTCATGCAACAATCAATTGTAAAATCTGTTCCTATGATATTCTCAAAGGGAACCTTAAAAATTAGTAAATGTAGCTCTTATTGAAGATCCACCAAATACAAATAATGGTACATCCTTCACTGAAAATTTTACCTTTAAAGAAGGTCCACACTTTGAAGACAAGGAGGGATGCAGTGGAATAAGATAGTTGTTTAACAATTTAGATTGCTTGCCAATTAGAGAAATTGTACCTAATTGAGGTTATGAGACATGCATTGGGAATTGTTGTCAAGTAGTTAAGGAAATTTTGGATATGGAAGTTCAATATCATACCTCCATGAGAGTTACATGACATTTCAAGTGGTAATGATGTCAAATGATGTTGGGAAACTTGAACCACACATAGGCGATTATACCTATTAGTGAAATAGGGAGTAGCTTGAAGGAGTCTTACTGGTCCAAGCATTATTTTCAAAGATGAAACTTCAAAAGGATGTTTGATTCTTTATTCTTTAGTCGTGTTCAATCAATGTGTGTTTTCATTTAGTAAGTTTTTTTTTTAGTGATGTGAGCATTAAGAGGAGGTGTTAGATTATAAGGCTTACCTAATGTCAAATTATAACTAGTTCTTAGGCATTATGTAATTAATAGAGGTTGTTGGATGATGGTTGAGATAAGAACTCAACATATTCCTCTCTAATAAGTAGTGAGATCTTATAACCATTTACAATCTCTATAAAATAGACAATTGTTATCGTATTAAGCGAACTAAAGCTACTATTAAATGTCTTCATTGAGTTCATCTTGTTGTTCATACTTTGTTATTTTATCATTGTGCGTCCCGTTAGTCTAGCTTATTCTAATAGAGAATACTCTTGATGACCATGACTAACCTCCTCTTCCAACTAACATGGTTGTTGTTTAGTGTTTTTATGCTTAGGCATAGGCTCTTTGTGGTTATGTGTTCAAAATGGTGCTAAGGCCCTCAATGAACCCTAGGCCCTACAATTTGGAGGCCATCCAATTTTTTTTTTAATAATCCTTGCAACTTAATCTTTGCTCTTAGATGAGTTCAAGCACTCTGATTGGTTTTCCTAGGTGACTGTTAGTTGAGGTGCACATGAATGATGGGGTACCTTGGTTGAATGATTGATAGAGGAATTACTATGGTCTTAATGTCCTATCATGATTGACTTTGAATGCCAACGTGCTTTCGTTAATTGCTCTTATCATCTTGATTTGCATGGGAAGTTCATATTGTTGTTGCTTAGACAATTCATATCAATGTTTCCTACACTTTGGTCTCCTTGCTTCATTAATTTCATTATCAAATATTGGGATGATCTTAGCTTGTTGTTATGTATCATCCTGCTTTTATTTCGGTGAGGATGGTTAAGTGGTTGGATAATGTTGCAACCTCCAAGAATGTATCGGTTCTATTGTTTGACTAAGTGATTTTACATGACCTTATGTCCCACATTGTTTTGTTGGTGACTAGCATGTCTGCTTTTTAAGTGTCCTTTGGTTATAAGTAAGTTGTGTCATGTTTTAATTACATTAATCTTATTTTGGTTGTGCCTTCGATTTCGTGAAGGTTTATTGAACAAGCAATATTCATCAACAAATTAGAGAGGTTAGCACTCAATCCTTATTCAATCTCATTTCTTTCATGAAAATGGCCTTTGTTGATTGAGTGGTCAATGCTTGGTTTGCTCCTTGCCTTTAATCATTGATTATTTACTCGTGAATATTGATGAATGTAGAAGATATTACAAGAGTTCAAATGTATTTACTTAGTATTGTTATAGGTGTATATATGCTTGCTCACTCCCAAAATGGGAAAAGATAAACAATCATTGCATGCCTCAACTTAAGATTACTCTTGCTAAAAATACAAAATCATTTGAATGCACTTGTTTTGATCATTGATGTTGTGTTTGTCTGGGAATACTCATGACTTGATGGTTTCTTTGAGCTTAGTTGGATAACAAGCCCCATTGTGATGATATGTGAATCCTTTATATTATTTGTGCCTTGATAAATGTAATGTTTTTGAAGATGATCTTGTTTGCAAAGACCTTACCAAAATGTCATCATTATATTTAGGTCAACAAACATAATGGAACTTAGGGAAATCGAAAAAAAGTCCTAAAAGTATGAAAACGCTCATTAAAATTTTCTTGTCAATGAGATATTTGTGTTGCATGTTTAATGAAAGGAACTAAAAGAGTGGTAAAATATGTCTTTTGAATAGGTGTTAAAAAGTTCTTGGTGTCCTCTATGCCTCACTTTATATGAGGCCTAATTCCAAGGGAATATGGGGGGGTTCCAAATTTACAATTTAAAAAGCTGGGGGAGGTATTTTTAATCATTAAAAAAATGTCTTTGTTAATGTTTTGTTGTCAAATATCTTTGCAATTAGTTTTATTTAGAGATTGTTGATGACCAAGTTGCACAAAAAGTGAAAACTCTTACAAGTTTTGAAAATAGAAACCCCGGTATTGTAACCTTCTCAAAATGGGTATATAGAGAAAACAATATATAATAATTACAAAAAATTTCAATATAATTTTTTTAAATAATACATTTTCTTGTACGAAAATAAGAATGATATACCTATATGATATTTTAGAAGGAAACCGATGTATATATTAACTCTCATAGATGGTTACATGATGCAAAATCCAATAGCTTGGTAGTCTTAACTATTGCTAATCCAATACCCCCATACATGATAGAAGTGAGTGGAAACATTACAATCTTGTCAACCTCAAAATCCAAAAAACTATTAAGTCTACTGAAGTTTGAATGGGATATGAAATTCTACTTTCTCCATATGAAGTCTAGCAAAGCTAGAACCATTCTTAAACAAATAATGGTAATGTTAAAAATTTAAGTAAAAAGGTTAAAAAATAAGATAAAAGAGAATTCAAATTTTACTTTAAGAATATAATATTACCAGTGTTTACGGAAGTGACAAACTCTTTAAAGCTTAATCCTCTATATTGGCATTGTCTTAAAGGGTCATTGGTGTGGATAGGGAAATATTTTCTATGGGTCCCATGCCCATTAGGTGAGCCAAAAGACTTCCAAAAAAGCGTTGAAAAATGCAACAAGAAATTCTCAATTTGATTTTGCCTTGGTCAAATTAGGAAAATTTGAATATTCACATCAGTAGACAAATTGGATGCATTAACTGAGGTGATGGTGGGCTGGTTGCAAGTGTTAAGGATAATCGTTCAAAACTAGAAACAATTTCTTCAAGTTCAGGTTGAACTTCTTCTCGGGTTTCCTTTGGAATATCAGTTATCAACCTCGAAATTTAGTTATTCTACTTAAAATAGCAGAACCGTTAAATTTACTCGAAATATGGTAAACTTTCACTTTTTCTACGGAATCAAAAAGAATTAAAACTTCAGTTTAAAACCTTATCGCGTCCGTCATTCCACAAATCTTTAGCGCTTTAAACCTCTGCCATCGATCTCATTCTTCAATCCGACGGTTATCGCTTTCCCCGCTCGTAAACTCGCTGAATGATCTCCACTGTTGATCAATCCTGCTTGATCCAACGGTTGATGCGTAATCTCACATGGATTCTTGCGCGATGTTTAATGAGCCGAGAGCACGCGAGAAAAGCAGTTTTCCCATGCTACATGTCAGCTGCTAAGTGTAATCGCGTGAAAATTCCAAATACAACTTACCACCTTGAGACTGCGCGAGAAACAACTTTCTCCTATGAAGACTGCCTTTCTATTCTGTCTAATGCATGTGCTTGTTAGCATGCGATAACTGTTAGATCTATTGGATCTGTCGATTGGACGGTTCAGACCTTTTCTTGGGTTTCTTGCGAATTTATCAGGTTTTCCTCATTCCACCAAGGTTTTAGCGCTTCCGCCAAGTTTAATCTGTCTCTAAGTTATATTCAAGATATCGCTAACTAAACTCTATGGGTTCAAAATACATCCCGATTAACTCAATACACAGTGAATGAAGATTTAAACGCGATAACACAAGACTATATAAAATCTAGTTCTAAAGAGTCCAAACTAGAAATCAACAGTATTCAAAGATATTTCGAAGGAAATTTAGAATCTCTGGGATTGACCATTCATGCGCAGAATACATAGAGACAGAGAAATTTCAAATTTTACAATCAAATCCTCCTCAACCAAATCCCTTTACAGTAATTCAAAACTTACATAAATACTTGTACATACAACAACCAGATCCTAAATCAATGGATCAAAACTGCCTAATCCTATCCAATTTGCATGGTATTCTCCTCGAGAATCTCAACTAAGCCTAACTACTTGAATTTATTAATCCAAATACCTGAATTTTAGTTCAAATCCTATCTATAAAGCTTTGTAAAGTGACAGCAAAAGGATCCCACTCCTTTGCTTGTAAACCTTTTTTGTATTTTTTGAATAAAATTCGAAGTCTTTTGTCTTCAAGCCTCATGCTCCTACATCAGAGTCCTGAGGGCAAAATTCTTCATGGGCTCCTGTCCATGAGCTCTTCTACATAACTGCCCAACTTCTGTAGCATGGAATCTGTCATCCAGGTAGCATCAGAAATCAGTTGATCTTTCCACTTGACCAAATACTGAAAATACTCTTGTCCTCTTTTCCTTTTAAACACTCTCTTGTCTAAAATCTGTTATGGCTGCAATGCCTTTGCTGTTGGTAACTGTTTTACCCAATCAATCTCTTGTTCTTTCTTGTCTTTTGTTGTATCCTCTGTATTTCCACTTTTATACTTGTACAAATCAGCAACATTGAAAATTGGAGATATTCCAATATCAGGGGGCAATTCAATTTCATATGCATTTGCAGAAAATTTCCTCAAGACTCTGCATGGTCCAATTTTCTTAAATTTTAACTTGTTATACTCCCTTTTGGAAATATTTCCTTCCTCAGGTGTGCTAAAACCAAATCTCCATCCTCAAAATTAACTTCGCTCTTCTTCAAGTCTTCTCTACTCTTGTACTTTATGTTGCTATCATGTAACTGTTGTTTTCTCTGTTCATGTATTGCTTGAATCTCTGAAGAAAAATCTTCTCCCTTATCACTTCTCATTTCAGCTTTTCCCAAGTCTCTCAATTCAGACACTCCTCTTGGGTGCATTCCATAAACTATATGGAATGGACTCTGCCCTGTACTCCTGTTAGGAGAATCATTATAAGCATATTCAACCTATGCCAAAATTTGATCCCACTGTTTTGGATGTTCACCTACAAGACTTCTCAGAAGATTACCCAAGCTTCTGTTTACAACTTCAGTCTGTCCATTAGTCTGAGGATGATAAGTTGAACTGAAACTCAGTTTAGTACCAAGTTTCTTCCACAATGTCCTCTAGAAATGACCAACAAATCTGGTGTCTCTGTCTGAAATAATGCTCTTAGGTAACCCATGCAATCTTACAATCTCCTTAAAAAACAGATTAGCAATGTGAGTAGCATCACTGGTTTTATAACATGGAATAAAATGTGCCATTTTAGAAAATCTATCAACCACAACATAAATTGAATCATTTCCTCTTTGATTTTTTGGTAAACCCAAAACAAAATCCATACTTACCATATCCCAAGGTCTATCTGGAATAGGTAATGGAACATACAAACCTGTGTTTTGGCTCCTTCCCTTTGCATATTGATAGACTTTACAATTTCTCACATACTTCTCCACTTCAAATCTCATCTTCGGCCAGAAATAAAACCGATTCAACTGCTCATAAGTATTGTCTGCACCAAAATGTCCTCCAAGTCCACCACTATGTTTCTCCTTGATTAAATTTTCTCTCATAGAACAATTTGGTATGCATAGCTGATTTCTTTTAAACAACAATCCTTCTCGCAAGAAAAAATCTAGCCACTTACTTCTATCTAACAAAACATTATTCTTACAAGTTTCAAATGCCTCTTTAAAATCTAAATCTTTCTCATACAATTCTTTAAGAAAATCAAAACCCAACACTTGAATTTGACTTTCTTGAGCTAAAATGTTTTTTCTGCTTAAGGTATTTGCTACTTTGTTTGATTGGCCATTTATATGCTTCAGTGCAAAATTAAAACTTTGAAGATATTCTACCCATTTTGCATGTTTCTAACTAAGATTTGGTTGTTGCATAATGTATTGTAATGCATGTTTGTCTGAATAAAGTACAAACTCCTTAGACATCAAGTAATGTCTTCACTTTTTCAATGATTATACAAGTGCATAAAATTCCTTATCATAAGAATAATATTTCTTCTTTGATTTATTCATTTTTTCACTGAAATAAGCTATAGGTTTGTCCTCCTGACTTAAAACACCATCAATAGCTTCTCCACTTGCATCACATTTCACTTGAAAAGGTTTATTAAAATCAGGAAAATTAAAATAGGTTTTTCAGTGATCTTCCTTTTCAACAGCTGAAAAGTTTTTCCTGCTTCAACAGTCCATTTAAATGGTTGTTTATTCTTCTTTATAGTGTCAATAATAGAAGCATTGATCTTACTAAAACTCCTTATAAGTTTTCTATAAATGCTAGCAAGACCATGAAAAATTCTTACCTCAAAAACACTTTTCGGTGAAGGCCGCTCTATGATTGCCTTTATCTTCTTTGGATCCATCTTTAATCCATTAGCATAAACAACAAATCCCAAATATACCAACTCTTTCTTCATGAATGAACATTTCTTTAAATTTAACAATAACTTTTCTTGTTGCAACTTCTGTAAGACATAACTCAGATGTCTCATATGTTCCTCTTTAGATTTGTTGTAAACTAATATATCATCCAGATATACTATTACAAATTTACTAATAAATTCTTTCAACACTTCATTCATAAGCCTCATAAATGTACTAGGAGCATTTGATAACCCAAAAGGCATTACCTTCCATTCATACAGTTCTTCATTTGTTTTAAAAGCAATTTTCCATTCATCTCCTTCTTTAATCTTTATTTGATGATAACCACTTTTTAAATCCAGCTTTGTAAAATATTTTGCTCCACTTAAACAATTCATCAAATCTTCAATTCTAGGTAAAGGAAATCTGCACCTGATTGTTATTTTGTTGATTGCTCTTGAATCAGTGCACATTCTCTAGCCTCCATCCTTCTTTGGACTCAACATTGTTGGCACTGCACAAGGACTCAAACTCTCTCTACTCAGTCCTTTATCTAACAGTTCCTGAACCTCTTTCCTGATTTCTTCATTTTATGTGGGAGTCATCCTATAAGCTGCTTTATTTGGTATATGTGCCCCTGGAATCAACTCTATATGATGACTGATTTTTCTAATGGGTGGTAACTCATTAGGCAAATCATCTACAATGATATCACAATAATTCTCCAGCATCTCTTGAATTTCAATTGGCAAATCAGAAATTTTAGTGGAAGCAATTATTACCTTAGGTTTGCAAATCAATGCAAAATTTACCTCATCCTCTTCGATCTGCGGCAGGTATTCTTTTCCACTCAGCAATAAGGTCTTTGGATCAGATTTTCTTGATGCATCCTCTTCTTCCATAGGCAGCAATTTATGATTAACACCATCTTTACCAAATTTGTATGTGTTCTTTTTCCCATCATGCGTAGCTCCTCTGTCATGTTGCCAAGGTCTTCCCAGAAATATGTGACACACATCCATAGGCATCACGTCACACAAAATTTTGTCTTTGTATTTGCCCAACTGCAACTCCACTTCACACTGTTCATTCACTAACAACTGATGTCCTTTTTGAAGCCATGACACCTTGTAAGGTGTTGGATGTTTCTTAGTCTTTAATTTCAACTTTTCCACCACTTCTGTAGAGACCAAATTATCAGTACTGCCACTATCTATTATCCTTTGACAACGTTTTCCTTGAACCTTGCACACAGTGTTGAACAAAGTCTTTCTATGTGCTGGTTCAACAATTTTCTTTGTTGGCTTTAACAAAAATTTGTTAACTACCAAAGATTCCCCTTTCTCTAGTACATTTTCTTCTTCTGTCATCTTTGCTACTTCCTCTTTAGTCTGAGAAACAATTACATTCCTCTGATTTGTCCCTACGTTTTCTAGGCACTCATAGACTCTGTGTCCCAGCTTATTACATCTGTAACATCTGATTTCTCTTCCTCTGCCTATGCCTCATCTTCCTCTGAAAAAACTCCTTCTACCACATGCATCACCTTCTGTGGGAGTATGCTGATTCGAGCTGCTGATAGCTCCATCTCTAGGTGTTGTAGATATTCCTCTACCATCTTGACTTCCCCTTTTCTCAGAAAGTACCTCTACTTCTAGCAGATTGCTTCCTCATGATTTTTTCTTCAACCTTCAATACCATCTAATAAGTCTTCCACTGTTTTAGGAGACAACAAACTTATCTCATCTTGGATCTCCATTCTGAGGCCATTTATATATCTTGCAACCTTCTCATCTATATCTTGAATTTTTCCAGCTCTTATGCTTACTTTGTAAAATTCCTCTATGTATTCTTTCACTGTCAAAGACCTCTGTCTAAGATTCTGCATCTGTCTATATAATGAAAGTTGATAATCACTTGGAAAAAACTTACCTCTCAACTTTGCCACCATCCTGTTCCAATTTTTAATTGGTTGCTTACCAAGTCTTTTTCTTTCTTCCTGCACTCCATCCCACCAAAGTGTTGCATGTCCTTTCAATTTTGTGACAGCAAATTTCACTCTCTTTCCTTCTTCCATTTCTTCATAATCAAAGAATTTATCCATGTCATTAATCCAGTCTATCAACTCCTCAGGGTTTAAACCTCCTGTATAAACTGAACCCTCAAGTCTGGGTTTAGATGTGGATCCCAACACTGATTTAAAGAATCTCATTTCATGAGTAACTTCTGCAGGTTCCTCTTCTTCTACAGCTTCAACTTTAGGCTCACTGACATCTCCATCTCTTTGATTTCCCATTTCCACTGCTTCTAGTCTAGCTTGCATCTGTTGCATAGCTTCCAACACTTCAGCATTTGCAACTGGTCTTCCTCTTCTTCGACCACCACCATGTCTTCCTCCAACTTTGAAAGCCATGTTGGATTTCTTTTTCTGATCTTTGAGATCCTGATCAGTGTCAATAAGCTACTCTGATACCACTAATGGTGGGCTGGTTGCAGGTGTTAAGGATAATCGTTCAAAACTAGAAACGATTTCTTCAAGTTCAGGTGGAACTTCTTCTCGGGTTTCCTTTGGAGTATCATTCATCAACCTCCAAATTTATTTATTCTACTTAAAATAACAGAATTGTGAAATTTACCCGAAATATGGTAAACCTTCACTTTTTTTACGGAATCAAAATGAATTAAAACTTTAGTTTAAAACCTTATCACGTCCGTCATTCCACAAATCTTTAGCACTTCAAACCTTCGTTGTCGATCTCATTCTTCAATCTGACGGTTATTGTTTTCCCTGCTTGCAAACTAGCCGGATGATCTCCACCATTGTTCAATCCCGCTTGATCCAACGGTTGACGCGTAATCTCATGTGGATTCTTGCACGATGTTTGATGAGTTGAGAGCATGCGAGAAAAGTAGTTTTCCCATGCTACGTGTAGGCTGCTAAGTGTAATCGCGTGAAAATTCCAAATACAACTTACCACCTTGAGACCGCACGAGAAACAACTTTCTCCTATGAAGACCGCCTTTCTATTCTGTCTAACGCATGCGCTTGTTAGCGCACGATAACCGTTAGATCTATTGGCTCTATCGATCGGACGGTTCAAGCCTTTTCCTGGGTTTCTTGCGAATTTATCAAGTTTTCCTCATTCTGCCAAGGTTTTAGCGCTTCTGCCAAGTTTAATCTGTCTCTAAGTTATATTCAGGATATCGCTAACTAAACTCTATGGGTTCGAAATACATCATGATTAACTCAATACATAGTGAATGAAGATTTAAACGCGATAACACAAGATTATATAAAATCTAGTTCTACAGAGTCCAAACTAGGAATCAACATTATTCAGAAATATTTCAAAGGAAATTTAAAACCTTCGGGATTGACCATTCATGCACAAAATACACAGACATAGAGAGATTTCAAATTTTACAGTCAAATCCTCCTCAGCCAAATCCCTTTACATTAATTCAAAACTTACATAAATACCTATACATACAACAACCAGATCTTAAATTAATGGATCGAAACTACCTAATCCTATCTAATCTGCATGATATTCTCCTCGAGAATCTAAACTAAGCCTAACTACTTGAATTTATTACAAGATAATCCAAATCCCTGAATTCTAGTTCAAATCCTATCTAGAAAGCTTTGTAAAGTGACAGCTAAAGGATCCCACTCCTTTGCTTGTAAACTTTTTTTTTGTATTTTTGGAATAAAATTCGAAGTCTTTTGTCTTCAAGCCTCATGCTTCTGCATCAGGTGACATGGCTCTTGTCACTTAATTAGCTTAGTAAATTCGAGTTAGAGAAGTTAGAGTTCAGTTAAGCATGTGTGGTTGCTAATTTGTAGCAATCAAGATCAATTATTTCAAGTTGTTTTCAGTTAAACTAGTTCTAACCGTTGGAGGAACTACTGGAATGTCATTTGTGCAGTGGGACTTCAGTCAAACTCAACGATCATCCAGTTAACTGATCAATCAGCCCAAAATAGCTAATGCATGCAGAGAATTCGGGTTCCCCAACTATGGTGGAGATTCCAAGGCAGTGTAACATCAGTTGTAGACTAGTCTTAAGTGTACAGGTGTTGCATGCAGTCAGATGATCAACCTTCATAATTGCGCAATCATTTTGGAGGAATTTCCTAAATAATAGGGGCACAATTTCTCAATGAATTGCACAAGGAAATAGGGGCTCAAGCAAAGGTAGAATTTTACTAAGTCCAGGTCAGAGATTCTCAGTGAGCAGAGAGATAGGTTATTCACTTGCGGGTTTTGGTCAGTTGATCAAAGCAATTGTAATACATCTATGTTCATTAGATTAATGCAAGTAGGCAAAGGGGTTTTTAGCAGATTGCTTTCCCCTGGAAAAATATTATGTGCATGTGTATTATTTCGTATTGCAGGTTTGTGATTGATGTTCTAAATTGTGAATTAATTTCCACAAAGTAGTAAAGTAGGTTTGTGTCTTATGATTTTGACTAAAATTTCATGAGCAGTTGAAAATATACATCATAATTTCTACATGTTATCAAAGCAGGATTCACATTAGAGTAGGAATTTCGAAGTTGTTTCTTAGGAGAGTTGAATTTGCAGTTCAGTGCAGCAAGATCTCTACAGAGTTGGGAAGATGGCCTTCAATGGGTTGAGGCTAGAGTATGACTTGGAAGACAACTCTAATTTCATTGCATGGAAGGATCAGATGGAGGTGATATTGGATGAAAATGGATTGTTAGAATACATAAATACAAATGTTTCAAAACCACAAGCATCTGATGCCCAAAACCTTTCTCAATGGAAGAAAGATGTGGCCAAGGCGAGGAGAATAATCTTGGAGGGAGTACGAGATCACATTGTCTCAAATATCCATGGGAAAGAAACTTTGTTCGCAATGTGGAAAGTAATGACATAATTTTTCAAGAATAGTAGTGACCACGGGAAGCTGGCACTCAAGAATAAACATCGACATATCAAGATGTAGAAGAATGACATTATTTCGTAGTATTTGAGCAGGTTCACACAAGTTTGTGATGAACTTGGCAAGGTTGGTTTTAATGTTGCAGAATATGACTTGGTAAGCCTAGCCCTTTTAAGCCTTCTCAAGAGATGGCATAGCTACCAAGATTCAGTGAACGAAAGGGAGAAACTATCGAATTGGGAATGCTTATGGTTTGATTTGGTACAGGACGAAATAAGGCAGAATACTAGAGACGGGACTTCATCCAAAGGCGAGGATGAAGAAAACTTTGCATTGGTTGGAAAGAGAAAGAAGGGAAAAGGGAAGAAATCTCAAACCAAACTAGAATCCAACCAAGGGGGAAAGAATAAAGATTTGTCCAAAATTAAATGCTTCAATTTTCATGAATTCAGGGACTATGCCACGAAGTTTCCACACAAAAAGTTGAGCAAGAATAACTCAGGAGGAGTAGCAAGTGAATCTTTGACTTCACAGTTCGAGCTTGACTTTACCCTTATCAAATGCATGGCAAGCACAGTGATGGGGAGTGTGTGGTACTTGTACTCAAGTGCACCATTCCACATGACAGGGTGTAGAGATCTTTTCAGTGACCTGGAGGAGAAATATTTGCATATGCACATCGAGCTGGGGATGATGGAAGGTACAACGTGATCGGGATTGGTATAGTCACCTTTTAGAGAGAGTTGGGCTCCCCTCTCAGACTCAAGAATGTCATGTTCGTTCCATGCCTAAAGAAAAATCTCATATCTATTGCATTTTTGGAAGACCCTGGTTATGATGTGATCTTTAGCAAAGGAAAAGCATTCCTGAGACACATAGCCACAACACAGGTGAAGCAGA
Organism: Pinus tabuliformis; assembly: GCA_031772625.1. Lineage (NCBI taxonomy): Eukaryota > Viridiplantae > Streptophyta > Pinopsida > Pinales > Pinaceae > Pinus > Pinus tabuliformis. Next base: position 15,923,770 of record CM062805.1, read on the forward strand.
TTAAGGTTCATGTGAAGAACTTGTATAAGCTAGATGTGGAAGATTGTGTTACATTAAGCACTAAGACAGAGAAGGCACAAGTCATGATGTCCGTGAACTTTGGCACAAAAAACTTGGCCATTTCCATTATGGCACCTTGAATATTATGCAACAAATAACCACTGGCCTCCCTAAAGGAGCACTTGAGCAGCAGGATGTATGGAAAGGATGTACCTTGGGGAAGTACACAAAATCCATATTCCATGATCGGGACAACAAAGCACATGCAGTCTTGGAAAAGATCCACTCTAATGTTTGTGGACCTTTCTCGATAGCCTCCACTGCCAGACACAAATATTTTGTCATTTTTATTGATGACTTCTCATGAAAGTGATGGATCTTTTTCATGTGGAAGAAGGAGGAGACATTCTCCAAGTTCGTAGAATTCAAGGCATTGGTTGAGAAAGAAACTGACAAGAAGGTGAAGGCTCTCAAGATCGATAATGGAGGTGAGTACGTGTCAAATGAATTCAAAAAAAATTGTGTGAAAGAAGGGATTTGACAAGAGTTGACAACACCCCACAACCCACAACAGAATGGGGTTGATGAGAGAAAGAATTGTAGCATTGTGGGAGTTACGAGGGTGAAGTTGCATGAACAAGATCTACCACTGAATTTGTGGGTAGAGGCATGCAACACAATAGTATATTTGTAGAACCAGAGTCCTCATAAGATTCTGGGCATGATTACACCGGAGGAGGATTTCTCGAGGAGAAAGCTAGATGTGTCGCACTTCAGGATTTTTGGATCCTCTATTTACTGCCATGTTTCCAAAGAATCAAGGAAGAATCTTGAGCCAACAGAAGAATTGGGGGTATTTTTGGGTTACATAGAAACTCCTCACAACTACCGTGTGTACTTTCCATCCCTCAGAATGATAATTGTGTGAAGGGATGTAAAATTTTATGAGGAGAAAGTGATGTGGTTCTCTCTTGAGAGGGAGCTTCAGATCCCACCAAAGGAGGATATTTTAGCTCCAAAGGAGGAACCTCAGGAAGTTTTGGAGAAACCACAAATTGAGGAGCAAAGAGTGGAGACATCCACTCAAACAAGACCATCTAGAGAAGCCAGCAAAACAACCAGGGAAGTTGATAGACTTGTGCAGGATGCGAGGGAGAATGTGGGAGCCCCTTCAAATTTGCGTAAGCAGAGAAGGTCACCTGTTTGGTACATTGGCTATATGACTCTAGTGACTTAGCTTGTAGAGACTGAGCCATCCCCTTTCGAGGAAGCAGTAGAGCAACCTGTATGGGTTGATGCAATGGTGGAGGAATATGAATCCATTATAAAGAACAATGTTTGGGAAGTGGTCCCAAGATCGGCAGATAAAGCAGTTTTGGGTTGGAGATGGATCTTCAAGGTTAAGCAAGCAACAAATGGAAGCACAGAGAAGTATAAGGCCAAATTTATGGCCAATGGGTACTCTCAAGTTGAGGGAATTGACTATGAGGAGACCTTTGCTCCTGTATCAAGGTACTCATCCATCATATCAATTATTGCTCTGACTGCGCAGATGGGGTGGAAGATCCACCAAATGGATGTAAAAGCATCATTTCTCAATGGTATTATTGAGGAGGAGGTGCACATCAAGAAACTATAAGGTTTTGATACATTTTATCAGGAGTCTCATGTGTGCATACTCAAGCGAGCATTGTACGATCTCAAACAAGCACCATATGCTTGGTACATCAGGATCGATAACTATCTCACTGGTTTGGGCTTCACCAAAAGTGAAGTAGATGCAAACCTCTATCACGTCTTGGTAGAAGGTAAATTGTTAATTATTGTCTTATATGTTGATGATTTGATTTTAAATAGTGATGAGCAGTTGATCAGATCTTGCAAGGATGACCTTGCAAGGGAATTTGAAATGAAGGACATGGGTTTCATGCACTACTTCCTCGGGTCGGAACTATGGAAGAGCGATGAGGAACTATTCGTGTCTCAAGGAAAGTATGCAAATGAGATACTATAGAGATTCTACATGGAGAGTTGCAAACCCATGTAGACACCTCTAGCGACCAAGTGGAGGGAGGAGGATGCCACTTCAGGTGAGGAAGTAGATGCTACCATTTATTGACAGCTAGTGGGTTCACTGGCGTATCTTGTGAAAACATGACTAGATATGTGCTATGCAGTCATCCAACTGAGCCAAGCTATGGTTAGGCCGACTAAATTATATTGGAAGGGAGATAAGCATGTTTTATGGTACCTCAAAGGAACTACCCAATTCGAACTATGGTATAGACGAATAGAGGGAGTGAAGTTGTGTGGCTTCATAAATGCAGATTGGGCAGGAAGTCCATCAAACCAAAAGAGTACATCAGGTGTAATTTTTAGTGTTGGGTCCGCAGATGTTTTCTAGTACAACATGAAGTAAAAATCGATGGCACTCAAATCAAAAGAAGCATAATACATTGCTGCAAGTCAAGCATCATGTGAGGCGATCTGGATGAGAAAGATACTTGTGGGACTATTTGGTCAGATGATGGATCCAATTGTGATCTACTGTGATAATCATAGTTGCACAAGATCTTCGAGAATCTTGTATTTCATGATTGATCCAAGCATATAGATATTTGGTATCACCATTTATGGTACTGTGTGCAGAGGGGGATAATGGTGCTACAATACATTCCAACATACGAATAAGATGCTGACATTTTGACAAAGGTCTTGTCAAGAGAGAAGTTCGAGTTCCACATGTGCAGGATAGGGGTGGTTGATAATCCCTTTCTTGCTGAGAGGCAGTGTTAAAAAATGCATCAAGAAATTCTCAATTTGATTTTTCCTTGGTCAAATTGGGAAAATTCAAATTTCCACATCAATAGAAAACTTGGATGCATTTAATTGAGGTGACATGGCTCTTGCCACTCAATTAGCTTGGTAAATTCGAGTTATAAGAGTTAGAGTTCAGTTAAGCATGTGTGATTGTTAATTTGTAGCAATCAAGGTATGTTATTTCAAGTTATTTTCAATTAAACTAGTTCTAATTGTTGTGGGAACTATTGGAAGGTCAGTCGTGTAGTGGAACTTCAGTCAAACTCAATGACCATCCAATTAACTGATCAATCAACCCAAAATAGTTAATGCATGCCAAGAATTTGAGTTCCCCAACTGTGGTGCAAATTCCAAGGCAGTGTAACATCAGTTGTAGACTAGTCTTGAGTGTACATGTGTTGCATGCAATCAAATGATCAACCTTGGGATTTGCACAATCATTTTGGAGGAATTTCCTGAATAATAGGGGCCTAATTTATCAAGGAATTATGTAAGGAAATAGGGGCTCAAACAAAGAAAAAAATTGACTAATTCTAAGTCAGAGCTTCTCAGTGAGAAGAGAGATACGTTATTCACTTGTAGGTTGTGCTTATTTGATCAAAGAAATTGTAATACATCTCTATTCATCGTATTAATGTAAGCATGCATAGGGGTTTTAAGGAGATTTCTTTCCCTTGAAAAAATATTGTGTCTATGTGTGTTATTTCTCATTGCATGTTTGTGATTGATGTTCTAAATTGTGAATCAATTTCTGTATAGCAGTAGAGTAGGTTTGTGTCTTGTGATTTTGATGAAAATTTCATCAGCAGTTGCAAGTATACATCATAATTTCTACAAAAATTACTCGTGGGTTTAGCCTGAGTAATTGGGAAAATAGTTTGTTATCCTTTCCACCCATTTTCAATTCCCATAAGAGACATTTTGGCCCATTCTATGGGGTCAACAAGGAAATGTCATATAATACAATTGTAAACATTTCATAGCTATTTTAGTTTTTCTAAGTGTTTTAGGCAGTAGGAAATAGCCAAAATATTAATTTCGTGCAACTTAGTTTGAAAACGATTAACACATTCGAGACAAGGGCATGCTTTCTCTAAATAATAACAAGCTCGATGAAGCCCCGATTGATGTTGAATCACCCTAAGATAGAGCATGCAAATGTCACAAGCAAGGCTTACATGGTTAATGATAGACTATAGATCACAAGCAAGCCCAAGCCCAAAATTTCAAATTTCTCTTGTTTGTTAAGTGGAAATTTGATGACGATCATTTGTTTTTCATGCCTACCACTTTACGTTTTATGTAGATTTCATGTGTCAAAATTTTTATATCGTTATATGCGATTTTTTTATAAGAATTGGGCGGTAGACTTGAAGTAACCATGAAAAAATCATAATAAATCACTAGTTTAGCTCTATAGCATCAAAAATTATATCAGGCTCAAATGATTCTTGAAAACCACAACTCCCTAGAAACGAGGCTCAAAACAAAATGTTCTTTAAATTGGGGAAGGGCCAACACGTTATAAAAAGATATGAGGAGTGAGATTATATTTTAATTCAAGGCTTCATTTGCATTCAAAGACTATAGAGTAATATGGCATATATGTTAACCTTGATATATTATATAAAAAAAAAAATGTCTATTAATAAAGCACTCAACTATTAAGCAATCAATATCTTAAAATGTAATTACAAAGCTTAATTCTTTGCATCCTTATATGTGATCTAAGGTATTCTTGGTTATTTATAATTGTTTATTTCACATATACATATATTGATGTAAAAAATGGAAAATACCCTTTCTAAACATCTAACAATTAAATATAGGATCAAATATACCTTTTTCAATCATATACACAGAAATAAAATTATTAACAAGTTTATGTTAAAAATCACACATTCATGTAATCAATAAAGTAGAAATGAATACAAATGTGAATTTTTTACTTGTTAATGGAATTTGAAAATGTCTTTTCAAATTGTTCATGCTTTAAATTATTTAGATCATGCCTTAGATGCAATAATCCTTCCAAAAAATAATCTTTCTGAGGAAACATACATCCCCTTATCTAATTTATAATGGCAAAATTTGATCTCAGTTACTTTGGATCATAGACCGCTAACTCCCATAAATCCATAAGCATAACAATAGGATCTTATATTTCAACCATTACACCTTATACAAAATACAATCATTAAGGAGAGTATTCATGCTATATTATGTTGCAGCGACAACAACACCCTCCAAAATTTTGGCCTACAGTCGAATTTTGGAGCCTACTGTGGATCCTGCGATCGATCGTTCCTTAGTCACTTACTGGTCATTTGATGATTTCAAGCCCCCTTATCAGATATCAAAGGTCATTCACACTTTATTCTTTATATAGAAAGTGTCATTTTCGGGCATGGGAGTTATTGCTTGTCATGCAAGGGGAGTTTTGGTTTGCATCAAGGGGAAATCTTTGTGAAAATGATTTGTTCTCATCATATAGACATGTTTCACACTCATTTCCAAGGTTTCAAACTCCATTACACAAGTGTTCTCATTATCCTCACAAATTCCATCGATGGGTCTGCACTTGTTGTAAGTTGCCACAAAGGTTGTTGCATAACGCGAAGTATGCTTTCATATGTTTTGGATGATCTATGGTGTATCACCAAGTATCCAAGCGTATGGTCACAGTCAAGTTCAATCACTATTCACATCGGTTCCATTGATCCCACACTTATCCAAATTCCGGACGATTCTTGGCAACCTAGCCTCATCCAGCCTTCCTAAACTGCGCACTTCGCATCTGCAACCCTCGAGCTTTTTCCTTGCATGTTGGAATTGCGCAATGCACAGGAAGCCCAAACTCCCTTGGCCTCCAAAAATGCACAAATTCTTCCTCCAATGTCCTTCCCTTAGTCAGGGCTTAGTGTCTTCAGAAACTGCGCAATTTTGTCTCTCAATCCTCTCAATTGTCCAGTCCTCCTTGCCTCCTAAAATTGCGCAATTTGTCCTCCCAGAGCCCCATTCCGTAGCAACTAGTGCCTACTTGAACTGCGCAATTTTGTCCCTCATTGGCCACTACGCAAATTTTTCCCTCAATAGGCACTATGTAAATTTTTCCCTCAGTGGGAACTATGCAATCTTATTCCCCAGTCTGGCCCAGTCATTGAGGCCCGCCCCCTCCCCACCCCCCCTTGACCTAATACCAGTCCTAGCTCAGTCAATGGATTATAATGCAACACCTTAGACTAGGGGTTTATCAGAATGATGTCGTCTTGTCATGAGTGGATTGCAGATACAGGAATTCTACCATGCTATGGCAAGATGATGAAGAACGAGATGAAGAGTGAGGACATGCTAGATGACGCTTAAGGGGTTGAGGAGAAAAGATAATCATCAGATTAGAAGCCTAAGGAACAATGAGGTACGATAGAATATTAGAGATCAAGACCGCATGAATACTCCATCTGATTCACAACCCTTTGCAGGGTAGGTACAAAAACAAAACACATCTTTCATGAAGCTTAAATGCACCTCTTATTGTAGTATGAAGGACAACTTATCATTGTCATATCATTATGTCTTCAATGACATGTATGGTCACAAACACTAAAATTCAATCCATGTGTTTATGCTAAGTGTTTCTGATCTGAAAATGAGATCGTAGACTAATATTAAGGTATTATAGACTCATGTGCATGGATTTGCCTACATTACTTAGTGCAACAGATCGATAAGATTGCGAATAATATAGGCAATGAAGTAGTTAAAGAAACATAATAGACAAACACACATAACATAGCAAGTTTAATATGGATTTCACCCAAAAATCTTGGGCTACGTCCCCTGGTCCAGCCTTCAGTGGTGACCTCTCTATTATGTCTTCAAGAGCATATTTTTACAAAATGTGAGCTCAAATTGAGTCTCAACACAACAGATACAAAAAGCAGGAGTTCTGCTCGAATCCCTCAAGCCTCTCTGAGTACACAAACTCATTCTCTCACTCTCTGTCTTTGTCTTCTCTCTGTCTCATCACTGCTTGCCTTTGTCTCTGTCATTCTATGGCTTTTAAGCCAATCGGAACTGCTTTGTTCGTTTTCCCTTTCTGGCTCTCTAGCTTTCGACCTCTATCCATTCAAATCCCCTCTGAGCGTTAACCAATCATGGTATAACATCTTCAGGTATGGTGGCCACCTGTTATGAAACGGAAGGGACCATCAGCGCCTTTGAAATCCCCAAAATAGTCGTTCTCTGTTTACACAGAGAAATACACAAAAACACGGGAAACTCCGCCCAAATGCAGTCTATCGAACCTGAAATATTATCAATTCTGCCTTATAACTCCATCGGGTCCGTCTTTATATCACTATCACATGTCCATCGTTGATCTGAGTGATCTTGATCCAACGGTTGAGATTCATTTCGGGCGGCTTATGCATACGGGGATTAACCACCCGAAAAGGGTGGTTTTCTCTCTCCGACGCCTGGCCACGTGGCGGCCAGTGTATGGGCTCAGGCAGAGCCCGTCCAATACTGCTTACCGCCTAAGGCCCGCCCGAAACTCCGCTTGTTACAGAACTCGAAATATCTATCGTTGCATGTATAAACCCTTTCGGGTCTGTTTTATCGCCCAATTCGCATTTCCTTTGTTTTTCATTTATTTAACGAAAATGCGATTTTACATAGAAAAAGCCTTTTTTTCCGAAACTCAAATTATATTAAATTCCATTCATAATCCTATCAGGTCCGGTTATCGCAAGTCGCAAGTATATCAGCCCCACTCCTTTGTATTGCTCCGATGTGATAATGCGATGCGATATATCACAATCGCATATCGCATAGTCCCCAAGTTGTTGGTAAGCGCTCCTTTGTATTCCGCCAATGCGATATCGTGAGATAACCTGGGCCGTCGATCTGCATGCTTGATCGATGGTCCTCGTTGACTTGCGCTGATCGCTATCTCAACTGTCATATAGTCGCCTCCGATTACCTCCGCTTGCCACTACCGATTGCGATATGTCGATCGAATCTGGACCGTTGGTTGGCCAGATCGAAGGCTCCTGTGCAAAGTTCTTTTGACCTCCGATAGGCTCTGTTTTCTCTTTTTCTTCATTTTTTTCTCTCCCGATAGTGTAATCTGCCATTTTTAAAGGATCATCCTTTGTGATAGTTTTTTTTATTTTTGAAGACTTAGAGGGTTTCTAGGATCCATTTTGGATCAGTTTCACCCCCTTTAGCACTATAGGCAAGATGTCATCTTTTGCGTGTTGGTTGTTGCACTTTATGCATAATCTCATTATGGTGGTTCCAAGGGCTCATCTTTGTGTTTATGAGTTTTCCTAACCATGTAAACACTTGTCGCACTCATTCACAAAGTTTCGAGCATTCTCGCACAAGTGTCGGCAGGGTCGTCATAAAGTCTATCTTAGGTGTCATACTTGTCATAGCTAGCCATGAAGAGGTCACACATAAGCGAAAGTGTTGTTCATGTGTCACGGGTGATTAATGTTGTTGATTCATCAACTATTCTAAGTGTTAGGACACATTCGAAGCTTCATCACTTCACCTGTTGGTCTCATTGGTCCAGCACTTGGCCTTTTCCGAAGAAGCTCCTCAACCCTTCAACTTGGCTTCACCCAGCCTACCTAGACTGCACATTGTGCAGTTGTAGTCAACAAATTGTGACCTTGACCCTTGGATCTGTGCAATGTGCAGTTCATGTCCCCCATGACTGTTGCATTGTGCAATTCATGAGCCCAAGACCTAGCCTTCCCTTCTAGAATTGCACAATATTTTCAGTCAGCCTTCCCTTCCAAAACTACACAGAGACTACCCGTCATCCTAGATTGGACTGGCATTCTGAAGTTCCAAGCCTCAAGCCTCAGCCCAGGCTGTTGGGACTGTGCAATGCATAGTCACTAAGCCTCCCTCTCCAACCTGTAACTCAATTCTGGCTCAGTCTTTAAAGCTGAATGCACCATCTTAGGCTAGGAGATTTTTCGGTTGGTGTCGTCTTATCATGAGTGAATTGTAAATACAAGAACCTAGTGAGATGAAGGTGGAACACATGCAAAGTACATTCTTTTAGTTGAGCATGAAATTTTATCCATCAAGGCAAAGTAAAGGGACACCAACCCGCGACCACAACCCAAGACTTGAGATCATTGAAGATTCCTTTCACCAAGCCATGAGGAGGTGGAAGACAAAAGTATGCTCAAGAAGACATCACTCACAGTAGTAGCAGTGGCCTGACATTATCACAACATCCAAGTAGTATACATCAGCAGTGTCATGTCATGTCTTGTCATGATTTTTCATATGCCAGACCCTCATTGTGGACCATGTATATCATATTCAAATGTATTGTAAAATGGAAGTCCAAAGGACACATCTGAATATGGAGAGTCAAGTAAGTTGAAAAGTCATAAGAAGTTGAACAATCATGAGGGTAGTATAAGAGTCACAAAGGGGAAGCATCACCCCTTGGTTATATATACCCCCTCATTGTATGAGCAAGGTACTTTTCAGTTTGGCTCCTCCCGCAAGACATTAGAGAGATAAGGTAGTTCTTTTGGGGAGCAAGGTGTGGCTCCAACGCCCACTATTAGAGCTAGTGATGTTCATTGTATACACGTGTCTTGGAACTTTTGCTTAATATTAGAAGCCCTCTAGGCTAGCACATTCTTCATGCATGGATTATGGATATTTATAAGACTATTTTGTGAATGTTTGTAATTCATTTTTGTTTTCATCTATGTTAAAGTAGTTGAACTATTTCAGTTATTTTGGCACTCATCTTGTGAGAATGTGTTGTGAATGTTATGAACATTGTTTCATCCTTGTGGACTACTCCGCTGGATATTCGACAGACTTTTCCTTTACACATTGGTTTCATGACCGTCTCATCTATGTGGACTATTATGCTTGATGTTGTACGGGTAATTATTTTTTATGTGTGTCTCTACTAGGGTGGTACTACTACCTCTCTCTTAGAGGTTCACTTCTCCTCCCATCCACAATGAAAGAACTTAGACACACATTCCAGTGGACCCTCACTAGACACACACCCCTTATTGTTCGAAGGCACATTTGCATCCCTCTCTCTTGTTGATAGTTAGATCTAAGGAATATCCTTGAGATACATGGGAACCAGACCATTATACCAGATGGGGCTCTTATTCCAAATTATGTGAGGTCTAATTCGGACTTCATATTGGGGAGACCCCCTTGGTTGACGGATTTCCAACACCGTCAACAAAATGGCACTAGAAGGAGGGCCATACGATAGGTTGTGCCCGTTGATTCTGGTTTGAATCTCTTATTTAAAATGGCTCTTCCCCAAATCATAATCTCAGTATGTCTTTCTAAAGAGATTAATTGTACCATCCCTATGGAATTTATTCATAACTTGTCCGAATTTAAGTTCGATGGTGAGAGTAAATAAACTTTTCGTGAACATCTATTTCAAGTTGTTTGTCTTTGTATTTCTCACATAATATGTTCCAAATATGTCATGGCTATATTACTCACCCTCACATTTAAAGGTCGTGTTAATCAATGGTGTCATACATTATCCATGTTGGAAATATTGGGGGGGGGGGAGGGGGGGGTGAATCAGTATTTCTTTTCAATTGTTATTTTTACCAGTTAGATCACTTATATTTAGAACACAAAATGAACAATAAGAATAAATTCTTTTATTAATTTCTTCCTTACAATAAATCAAGTACAATATATGTAGGGCTCCAACCCTAGATGAAGACACCGATCTTCAATCTCCCAGGCTCCAACCTGTAATAGGTCAAGCACCAACTTGGACTTCCAAGGCTCCAACCTTGTCAATTTTGAGGCACCAACCTCAAAGGCTCCAACCCTATATTCGATTCAGGCTCCAACCTAGTTTCTTGAGGACTCTGATCCTCTAGGGTTCCAACCCTATATTCCAAGGCACCAATCTCATCTTTTCGAGGCTCCAACCTCTTGGGCTCCAACCCTTAGCTTTACTTCGTCAAGATATATTGGGTTATACTTCAGGGATCCCAATGTCTTCTTCAACGAGCACTGTCAATCTTCAACTATCCCTTCAATTTAGTTTCCATGTCTTGTAATCAATGACAACCTTATTCTTCACATGAAAATGTCACCACTGCTCTTCATGTTACCCAAACAAAAATTCTTCAAGGTCACCTCATGATGGATTCAATGTATCATGGTCTTCAACTATCTCCACAAATATTCAATATGTTGCTTCACAAAGTTCTCCAACTCTACCCTATTTTGTTCTCAAGAGAAGACTTCAACAAGATCTATTTGTCCAATCCTGATAAATCAACACTTCAACCACGGCAGCTTCAACCATAGCAACCACGACAACTATAGAAACTTTGACCACAACAACTACGGAAACTTTGACAATGGTAGGTTTAGCAACGAAAACTATGATAGCTTCAACTACAACAGCTGCAACAATTTCAACCACGGAAACTACAACAACTTCGACCATGGTAGCTTCAACCATGGCAACTACGACAGCTTCAACTACGGAAGTTGCAACCACGGCAACTATGGCAGCTTCGACCACAGAAACTATGGTAGCTTCAACCACAACTTCCTTAAAAATTTGCCCAACCAGTAAAATTCAATGTCCTCCTCAGCCTCTTATTTGCTCCTGTAATTCTTGTCTGAATTTTGTGCTAAATCTCATAAAAGATCACCGAAATCTGATGGATAGAATGAGGAGACGGACTTATATTTATACTATTTTTGTGTTAAGGTGAGGAGACATGTCACTTGAATGAGAGGCCAAGTTGCATGAGTCAGCTCATGTCGGCTTGCATTAAAATATATATTTATCAACTTAAAAATTCATTTTCTTAGCAACCACTCGGAGTTTCAGGGAAAGTAAGGGCTCATTAGAAAGAGGAAAAAATACTCTTTAAGATGATCTAGGTCCCATTGAGAAAAGATGCCTCTAAGGTGGAAAAAATATTTTTTCTTTGTGATTGTCCTTAAATTTTATGCATAAAAATTTTGGGACAACATGAGGAATGTTTGGGACAGTATGGTTTCTCCATTGTTTGTCTTCTTCATCATCATAATATCATGTAGGACATCCATGTCATCATGATAGTATCTAGAAATGAGTGTATCATCTCATATCATCATATAATGGTGCAGTGATATGTCATAGGCAACATCATTAGGAAAGTTCCAAGGTAATCTTCCAACCATCAAATGAGATCTTCCACGTCATCATCTAGTCTTCCAACCATGTTATCAAGACCTCATCAAGTGCCATAATCAAGTGTGGTCATTCATCAAGTGTAGTACTCCATATTCCATCAAGGTTTAAGGTCTAGATCATAAAATAAGGCACGTGATTGGCATTTGGCACTTGGCACTTATTCATTAGTGGCTTGACATATTAATTGATGGCATCCTTTGCAAACAAGAGTCATGACATCATCATTTGGAACCAGACATCTCAAGAATATTATCCATCTCGGCCAATACCATATTGACATCAATGACAATCTTGATTAACAATCTCCCCCTTTGTCATTGATGGCAATATTCTTGCCCTTCCAAAATTCTCTCCCCCTTTGACATCAATGGAAAATGGGGTGCCCAAGTACTCCCCCTGTCAAGCTGCTTCTTTTCATCATATTTTCTTCATCAATAGTAGTTCTTCATAGGTATGTTACTCCCCCTGTCATGGTGCTCTTTCATCTGGCAATATGGTCCAAGTTTCATTTCTTCATGGATGAACCAACTCCCCCTATCTGCATAAACTCCTCTACCTCAAGAAAGATTACTTGCTTAGTGATAAAAAAGAAGAGATCCTCAATAATAGTCCACTGGATGAGAAAGGGATCATATTCTTCAATGGAGTTTCTCCCAAGAGAAGATCTATCAAAGGATGATTGTCCATGTATGACTCATCAAGGATTTCATAGGGCCCATTTATGGATAGCTTCTCCAAGAATGCTCAAGAATCACAAACTCCCCCTAACTGTATGCATGGTCTCCTTTTTGGCAGAGTCTCACCATCAAATATTTGGAATATCAAGGATGACTTCATCAAATCAACAACATGTATTGTTGGCTGGAGTGATCAAGAGACTTCTGGATCCAATTTGCTTCCTTCTCCATACTTGTGTAACTTTCTTCTCTGGCTTGGTTGACATAGTTTTAGCTTGTTGAGGGACCCAAGTCAAGTTACAGTCACGTGCCATATGTCCAATGTTATGGCAATTGAAGCACTCCATCTTGTTCATGAATAAGAAATCATGACTTCTTCTTGCAAAATTGCTTCTAGGAGATTGACGGGGACCATTATATTTGTCTTTGTGATATGCCCTACAATATTTTTCCATGTGCCCAAAGTTTGTACAAGAATAGCAATAACCAAGAAATATACTTTGATACCTGGGAGATGAATATTTCCTTGATGTACTTTTGAAGTCTTTTTTCCTTGGGATTCTTTGATGATATTCATTACCTTTTGTATTCTTGACACCATCTGCAAGTCTCCTTGGAATAGGATTTCTTCCATTGTTGTCTTGACTCTTCTCCTTGCCTTTGTTGGAACTGGGAGCATCAACATTTCTTCTTGGCTTCCTCGCATCCTTGTTGTTTGAAGCATTATAATTCTTTCTTGAGGATTCACCCGCATAGCCAAGACCTGATTTATCTAGGGGATACCTTTAACGACTTAGGATGTCATCTAGGGTTTGAGAACTTTTCACATTCTTATTCAGCAAGTCAAATTCCTTTTTAAGAAATACAATTTCTTCCTTCATTTTCTTGCATTCTTCATCCTTCTTTAATAGAATGATCTCCATTTCTTCCCTCATCTTTGTTGCTTCACATGATTGGGCCTTAAGAGAAGTGATTTCTGATCTTAACTTGGCACTGTCAACACCCTTTTCTTCTAGCTGGCATATCATGGTGTTTCTCTCCTTTTCTGCTTCATCAACTTGTCCTTCTATGAATGCCAAAGCTTCCATCACCTTCTCAGCTCCTTGTGCTTGTTTCCTTGCTTCTTCTAGTTGAGATCTAAGGGAGGAGACCTCTTCCTTGTATTAACCAATCTCTGCTTCAAGTTTGTTCAAGCTCTTGAGTCTTTGTTCAAGGTGGCTTGACAAAGTTTCTTCCCTTTTCTTTGCCTTATCCAATTGATTTGTCATGGATATGACTTCTTCATGATGCTTTCTTTTGTTTTGATGAAATTCCTCCTTAAGTTTGGTGAGATCCTCATCTCTTTCTTGTACTTGAAGCTTGAAAATATCAACTTCCTTCCTTGTCTTGCCCTAGTCACCATCTTGCGCTTTCTTCTTAAGTTCCTCGTTTTCCTTTTCCAATTTGTTAATCTCTTCCATGGCAGCTATAAGTTTGGTAAGGAGATATTCTTCAAAGTCTTCTTTACTTTCTTATTCTAGGTCTTCTATGGCCTTGATGTCATCACTTTTATTTTCAACTTTCTTGATGGGTTATGGATTTCCTTCTTGCTTTCCATCATCTTCTTGACTAGAGGTCATGGTCAATGCTCCTTTTGAGTGAAGGTCATGAAGTTTTTCCCATATATCTTTTACTGACGAACATTTTTCCAAATTGGCCTTTATAGAATTTGGTAGCCCATTCAAAATTGTCTTCATTTCTCTTGTATTTTACTCCTTGGATTCATCGTCCATCGTGCTATCAATAATCATTGATTCCCATACTCCAACGCCCTGAGCCATTAAGAAATTTCTCATTCTTACCTTCCATACATCAAAGTTTCCATTGAACAATGGAACCTTCCCAATTTGATTGTCTTCAGTTTTTATGATTGAGGAAGAGACATATTTAGGAGGATTGGAGGATTTCTTCCTTGGATTTTCCATTTGTGTTCTAAGGATCAACCTTCAAGTTGCAAGGCTTGTGAGAAGGTACTGGCTCTGATACCAATTGTTGGAAATACTGAGAAGGGGGGTGAATCAATATTTCTTTTCAATTGTTATTTTTACCAGTTAGATCACTTATATTTAGAAAACAAAATGAACAATAAGAAAAATGCCTTATTAATTTCTTCTTTAAAATAAATCAAGTACAATATATGTAGGGCTCCGACCCTATATGAAGAAATTGATCTTCAATCTCCCAAGCTCCAACCTGTAATAGGCCAAGCACCGACTTGGACTTGCAAGGCTCCAACCTTGTCAATTTTGAGGCATCAACCTTGTCTTTTTGAGGCTCCAACCCTTAGCTTTACTTCGTCAAGATATATTTGGTTATACTTCATGGCTCCCATTGTCTTCTTCAACGAGCCCTATTAATATTCAACTATCCCTTCACTTTAGTCTCCACATCTCATCATCAATGACAACCTTGTTCTTCACATGAAGATGTCACCACTTCTCGTCATGTTACCCGAACAAAACTTCTTCAAGGTCACCTCATGATGGCTTCAATGTATCATGGTCTTCAACGATCTCCACAAATCTTTAATATGTTGCTTCAAAAAGTTCTCCAACTCTGCCCTATTATGTTCTCAAGAGAAGACTTCAACAATCTCTATTTGTCCAATCCCGATAAATCAACACTTCGACCACGACAACTATGACATTCAACCACGACAGCTTCAACCACAACAACTACAACAACTTCGACCACGGAAACTATAGCAACTTCAACCACAACAACTACGACAACTTTAACAATGGTAGGTTCAACCACGACAACTATGACAACTTCAACTACAGCAGTTGTGACAGGTTCGACCACGGAACCTATGGGAACTTCAACCACGGTAGCTTCAACCATGGCAACTACGACAACTTCAACTATGGTAGTTGTGACCACGACAACTTCGACCACGGAAAATATGGCAGCTTCGACCATGGAAACTATGGCAGCTTCGAGCACAACTTCCTTAAAAGGTTCCCCAAACAGTAAACTTCAATGTCCTCCTTAGCCTCTTATTTTCTCCTGTAATTCTTGTTTGAATTTTGTGCTCAATATCACAAAAGATCACCAAAATCTGATGGCTAGAATGAGGAGATGGACTTATATTTACACTGGTTTTACGTTAAGGTGAGGAGACACGTCACTTGAATGAGAGGCCAAGTTGCATGAGTCGGCTCATGTCGGCTTGCATTAAAATATATATTTCTCAACTTAAAAATTCATTTTCTCAGCAACCACTGGGAGTTTCGGGGAAAGTAAGGGCTCATTAGAAAGAGGAAAAAATCCTCTTTAAGATGGTCTAGGTCCCATTGAGAAAAGATGCCTCTAAGGTGGCAAAAATATTTTTTCTTTGTGACTGTCCTTAAATTTTATGCATAAAAAGTTTGGGACAACATGAGGAATGTTTGGGACAATATGGCTTCTCCATTGTTTGGCTTCTTCATCATCATAAGATCATGTAGGACATCCATGTCATCATGATAGTATCCAGCAATGAGTGTATCATCCTGTGTCATCATATAATGGTGCAGTGATATGTCATAGGCAGCATCATTAGGAAAGTTCCAAGGTAGTCTTCCAACCATCAAATGAGATCTTCCACGTCATCATATAGTCTTCCAACCATGTTATTAAGACCTCATCAAGTTCCATCATCAAGTGTGGTCATTCATCAAGTGTAGTCCTCCATATGCCATCAAGGGTTAAGGTCTAGATCATCAAATAAGGCATGTGATTGGCATTTGGCACTTAGCACTTCTTAAGACTTCTTCATTAGTGGCTTGACATATTAATTGATGGCATACTTGTCAAACAAGAGTCATGACATCATCATCTAGAACCAGGCATCTCAAGAATATTAGCCATCTCGGCCAATACCATATTGACATCAATGACAACCTTGATTAACAACCCATTGTTTCTATCCATTCATTCAACCATCTCACCAAGATGCTTCATAAAGCCTTTGATAAGTATAACTACCGAGATGTTTGTGGAAGAATCAATCTTTTAAGAATGAAGCCTAATGAATTAGTTGAGGATTTTTCTAATCGATTCCTTCACCTTTATTATGAAATTCCTAAAACCATATGAACTTGGATTTCTTGGAACAAGAGTTTGAGCACTTGGTTCTTGGCTCCTTATACGGTGAACCTGAACCTCCTAATTTTTCTGCTTCCCCAACTCATGTGAATCATGAGGCACGTCAACTTTCATAGGAGAATCTTACTACCGATTTTTTTCTTTGCCCTCCTCCCTTTCAGTCCCATTGCGGGTGCCTCCTTGTGGTGGTTTTAAAATTAGGAAATTTGTGAATCAAATCTCCAATCCATCTTCTCATTCTTCTTCCACTTTTCATGATTCAGATTTAATGGAGGAAATTCCATAATGGCTCATGAAGCCTACAGTGGCAACTCACTCCTCCATTTTGTAAGACATTGTCACCGTTCACAACTCTAGTCTCAAAGCTAATCCAGATTTTTGTTATCCTCTATCATCTACATATCTTGAATCTTTGCACCATAAACTGCTTGAGCAATCTGTTCGAGCAACTAGTTTCTCACACTCTCTTGTTTATCAAGTTTCTAGCTCAAACTTTGATCAGGTACAAAGTAGTCACATTACGCAGGTAGAGGAGAAGAAAGGTGAAGGTGCTTTCAAATTTTCCTCTCTTTTTCAAAATCTTCCATGTCAAACTAGTGAGTTTCCACTCTTGGATGATTCTCAATCTGCTAATCTCAATAGATAATCCAATGCAATCAATTATTTCAATCAACCCCCATCCTTGGGCAGTAGTCATTTCTATATTTCCGCATGTCGTGATGAATGCCCAAGAACATCATATGATCTTTCGATTTCTCGTGAAGATTTTAATTTAGATCTAGAATCTAATTTGGTCAAAGAAGATGTTCTTATCGAAACTTCCTCTTCACCTCACTATCCCTTGTGTCCTACCTTTTGCAATCCATTTATCTTATATGATGATACTTCATGCTCTTCAGTTTCTTCATCTGATGAGTTATCACAAAGAAATGAGGTTTTCCATGATGAGATTGAAAAGAGTCAAATCATAGAGTACCCTTCCCATCACTCATCATCTCTTTTCTTGCATGAAGACAACTCTTCAAATTAGCTTGTTCACGAAATTTCCCTGATTCATTCATCTTTGATTTTGCTATCAAAAGAGCCTTTCCATTTGAGTAATCTGATTGTTAAAGTTGAAAAATCTGGTGAAACCTATGGCAGAGATGGCTTCCATGCAGTAAGCAGTATTGAATCTAGAAATATCAGCTATCCTCAAACCAAACATGATCTGGTCCAAGCTTCAAAATGTGATTCTACGATCCTTGTAAGTTCTAGTACCTGCCAAGGAGTCGAGGAACTTCAACTTCCGTTGATGGTTATGTCAAGATCTCGTGACCCTTGTAAGCCCCCTGAACTAAGTCAGATTGGTTTCTCTCGCACAATCTGTCTTTTCATGGTTTCACTCGATGTAAATCTCCTTGTGAAAATTGTCTAGTATTCTAGGTGTGACCTTTCAAATTTTCAATATTTTACTTCTGGTCAAATTCAAGAATTTGTTACAGTACATTCATCTTCATGAAAATCTCTCGCATAAAACTCGGGTTGAGAATGCGCATCTCTCATAGATTCATGGAATTGCAAAGTTGATCATTCTAAGTACTATCTTTGCCCAAAGGAATCATACTTATCGAATTCATCCCTTAATGGTCAGCTCTTGGGTCTTGTTGCAAAAATTATATTGAAAATTTGTCCTCTCATCGCACCAGAAATCGTCTTGAGTGATAATGAATGCATAAGTTATCTCACGAATCAAGTCCTTCTCCGTTCACCATGTCCCAACTGGCCTCATGTACTTGTGTTGCTAGAATCCTTTTTTAACTCTTTTGATGACTACGATGCTTGTAAAATTTGTCCCCAGTTGCAGGAAATGGTATGTCATATTTGTCTCACGAGGAACTTGGTTCGATTGTTTAGATCATTCGTGAGACTGTTCAAATTGATTTTTTTTCATTTATCGCAAAATGGGAATTCGATGCTTTAATCATCTCATCTAATCATTATTTTTTCTTTGGTGACTATCATTCATCTTATCATCTTCTGATCAGCACATCCAACGATATTTGTTTCCCACCCTTTGATATTCATTGTTCAACATCTCTCTATTCATATTTTTGTCAAGAAAGCGAGGCACTTCAACGTTCGTTGATGGTTATGGTTAGTCCTCACTGTCTTGGCATGACTGCTGAGAATGATCAGATCTATTTTCCCTTACAAGATTCCGATCGTGATCCCACCCCTCTAATTGAAAATTCACCTTTTCCAATATTTCACGTTTTCAAGAGGGCCATTATGAATTTTACGATCCAATTGTTGAATGGATGGAACAATCTTACCTAGAAATCTCTATAGAAAACAACAAGTTTCAATCCTCGCTCATGCTAAAGGGCTCGGTGTAGATGAAGACAAATCTGCAAGAAGCTTCTGAGGTTTCTTGAAACACAGTATTCATAAAAAATGCAAGCATGTGGATTGGATGAAAATAATGGTTGTGACACACCTTTATTCCCATAGTCAAGACCTTCCTTTTCTTGTGCAAGTTTTTCAAATTTTTATATCTTCTATTGCACATCACTTTTTATCCATTTTAATTGTTCATATCTTTGTGGGTCTGGGTCGGGAACGACTACGTTGGCTTCACTGGAAATTTCACTATACGACCCCGACCTTCTAGCTGTTAAGTTGGGAGTAGGATTAGATGCATCCTAGTTTCCCTTTCTTGCACTCATTCTGCACTCGTTCCCTGTGGTCTGTCCTCATTTTCTTATTCTCATTCTACATCATGTTTGCCTTAGCCATTTTTGTCTTCTCGATATGTTTCCTTGTTGTGTGTTTTTTTTCTTTTCGTCTTGTTTTTCTTTCTTATTGAGTTTTCCTTTTATTTTTATCATTCGAATAAGTGCTGTGCTTGGACCTGTTTTGGCTTATTAGTATGTGTGTGGCTGACCTATAATGAGTATTATGATGATTCAACATTTGGCTAGCGATATGTTTGTCTTCCTTGTGTTGATTACATCTTTTGGCCAATGAAGTTCTGACAGAAAATACGATCCGTCTATAAGGAGAGTTTTGGTCCAACTGTTTGGTAATTTAATTGATGTTAAATTACTTACATGATTTATCAACCAAGGCTAGTGAATTGATGAAATGTATGTGCATTTTATGTGCTAGGAGTGTTTGTCACTCACACAATTCCTAAGTTAATTTGAGATATCGAAATGCACATGTTTCTCTACATCTATGTAAGTAACTAAATCACTCATAAAAATTGAATCAATTCTATTTCTCTTGCTTAAAAGAAATATCACACTCTTCTTGAAATAAACTTCACACTCATACTTTGCTTGAAATAAAATCACACACACACTTTATTTAAAATGAAATCACTCTTTCTTATAAATAAAATCACACTTGCTTGAATGGAAATCACACTTGCAATAAAATCACACTATAAATAAATCTACTTTAACAGAAAGAAAGATTAACTCTGCAAATAAAAATCATATTTATATCACTGCAATGTAAAGCTATGCTTCTAATCTATGTTAACTTATACTTTGACCATGTGCGCTAGATATCTCACTTCACTTCAATAATAAAATGATTAAATAAACCTTTTGCAAAACAATCTTAAACTTATATTCAAAAATCAAAACTTAAGTGATTAAATGAACTAACAAATATCCTACATGAAACACAGAATAAAATAATAATTACAAATAAAAGAAAATATTGTTGTCCCAAGGGGTCCCTCCTACAATAAGAATGTATCAATATGATTCCTTCACGAGATTATTAACCACGCATTGGAATCGCACATCAAAGAATTAACAACGAAACAGAGTTTATATTAAAACCGACTCTTTATAACATAAAATTCCAAGTCTGTGTTTGCTATGACGAGAGGCATATTTATAAAACTCCTCGAATTAAATGTTTCGTAGTATTACACCTGATGCTTAATCGACATTAGCTATAATTAAATTTTAAAGGTAAGATATTGTGATCTTCTCATGATTTTCTATCAACACAACAAATCATGAGGCTAAAAATCTACATCTCGCTCGCCTGGTTCACCTTCTACGGTGGTTGACTTTCGCTTTGAGCGGGTTGATAGGGTGTCTACTTTATCGATCCAAGTTATAAAAGTAGGAACAAATCATTGTACCAACTAATTTCCATCCGCCCATATTCCCTGTTCTTTGGTTGAAGCTTCGCAACCCATCAATCCTTGGACTTAGTTAAATAATAAAGATAAATGATATTTATGAAATAGAAGATGATTATGTACATGTTATGCTATCAACCTTGTAAACCGATACCCAAATTGGAGTTATGAAGGTCAAAAAGGGAAGAATGGAGTGAAAAAGAGTTATCAAAAAGAAGCAATTTTGGGGTTCAACATTCCCCCACATGAAAGACATTGCATGTCTTCATGCAAAATTTCAAACTTTGTGAGTCCTTCCTGTTAATGAGTCCCTTCATATGCCTGAGAAAGGACATCCAAGTTAGTCCTCCTTGCTTTCTTAGTGGTGACTTCCATCCTCGGTTCTTCATCATAATTCTATGTTGCAGACTCATAATCTTCCTCTTAAGAAATTTGTTTTTAGCTGTCAATTTCTTATTTTTCTTATACCATAAACCAAGTTGTAGCAGCATGTTTTCATTTTGGGGTTTTGGATTTCATTCTGTGCCTTTACTGTTTCATTCTCCTGCTTCAAATGTCTATTCAATATTTCCAATTCATAAATTTATTGCTTGAGGGTGTCTTCAACTTGGAGTTCTCTTGAAATATTAGAATAAATTCCTTTATTTTCTTCTTGGTTTGAGGATGATACAACAACTTTACCTATAGCTCTTCTTTCCAAATATTCTATATAACCATAAATTTCCTGCTGGACAGGATCTATTCTAGGTGTTTTTCTAGCTTGAGTGGAGATGTGATGGAACTGTTGGTGATGGAACTCTAGGTTCCATTTCTTCTTCCTCTAAATCGACAAATTCTAGGGATTGTCGGGGTTGTTCATGCATTGTTTTATTGAGTCTTGCACTTATTCTTATGGTAGATGATGATTTAGTAGTAAGGGGTTGATTTTTAACCTTTCCTTGCTCCGTTTTCTTTTTGGATGAACTTTCTTCCTTAGTGTTGGCTACCTTTATTCTAACATTCTTCTACTTCAGAGTTTCTAACACATTTATAAGAGGAATTTCATCATCGGAGTACTGCTCTTGTTGTGTTTCTTAAGCTGGTGAGTTTTCTTTAGGGTTTGATAAAAAAAAAATCTTCTATTATTCCTGGTCTTACCACTAGGCTCTTCTTATTCTACTTCCTTAAAATGATTTCTAATTAAGAAATCTTCCCAATTATCTCCTATGTTTATTAGGTGGGCCTCAATCAAGATTTTCATTAGGTGATGATGGTATAGGGAATTATCTATAGATTGTACCTTTCTATGAATATTACAAGCCATCTTTCTTAAGCTACAAAGTAAGAAATATGGTAGGTTAATTTCATTCCCATTAAGAAAATTCATCATTTATTATGCATGATAAAAGAATATGTTACTGAATCTTCCTTCATAAGTTATAAACTTTTGAATGATCAATAGCAAATTCCTCCACTTATTCTTCAAAGCTGTGACCAGTATTCCCATTTTAAACACAGAAGTAGCAATACCTGGATTCTTGAAGAAAAATTTACATTCTTTCTCTTCAATTTTTCTGTTCTTGAACTAGCTATCTTCAATTCTTGGTAATCCAATAGCTTTTGCTATGAAAGACTTTGTTAAAACTAGCTTCACATCCCCAATTTCTGCTTCAATTCCATCGTATGCCCTAGCAAAAGACTTTGTTACCTATTTCTTAATGACAGCTAAGCTGCTTTAATACAGAAAAGTTGCATCTTTACAAAATTAGTGCGTGGACCTATGGGTTATGGGCCCACGTACATATATATCAGAAGCCTTTTAATAGGTGGACTTCACAACAAAATCGACCAATCAACCAACGAACCAATGAATGGTCTTGATGGTCGTAACTCAATGAGGGTTAAATCCCGTTGTATAAAACCTTATCACGTCTGAATCAAATGTTAGCCTTCGCGCACATTCGGAAGTGATATGCGTCCAATCACCCATCCAACGGACGGTCCGATCACTCGGAACTGTAAACTCTTTTTAATGATTTCATCGGGTTCACTAGCCGAGATAACTTGTTTGCAAGTTTCCACGTGATCACCGTAGATCTTCTGCCATCAGACGTTTGTAATGTCATCTGCTCGTCAACTAGGCCGGACGATCTCCACCGTCAAAGTGACCCTGCTCCATCCAACGATTGTCACGCGATTTCATGCTCCAACTAGCACGACGATTAATATTCATAAAGCACGCAAGAAAAGTTGTTTTCTAGTGCTATGTGTCAACCGCTAGGGTTAATTGCATAGAATTTAGAAATACAACTTCCCACCTTTAGGGCGCGCAAGAAACTGCTTACCACTAGTTGAATACCACCCACGTGCTTAAATAAAAACCTTTAAGATTAATAAAGGGTTAGTGCTTAATATCCGTCGATCTGGCCGATCCGATGGTTTCCACTGTGCTGTTCAATCGACTCCAGTTTCGATTGAACACCTCTCATTCATTGATCTGTTCTTAATCCAATGGCTCTCCCATCTACTTATTGATGAAACTCATACTACAACACACTTTATCTCTGTCGTACTTTGTCGAAGGCGAAGTTCATAGAACTTCGTCCTTTACACTCGCATACACATATTTATTCACTTTACAAGAAAGAACATATATATAAAGACACAGACACACAAAACTCAGATAACACGCAGATGTATAATAACACATATATGTCCATTATGTATAGAACTCAATTACAGGCTAACGCCTCACGGCCCGAATCATGAATTACCCTGCAACTACATTGTATCCTATATCTCCCTCTTTCACGCAACATAGACTCTCTCTATATAAGAAATTATAAAGGCTTGGATGATCTAGGATCCACGATTTCTTCCCACAAATCGCCTAGAATCACTCAATCAAATCCCCTAAATCTCTCTATACGCATACATGGAAAATAATTACATTTAATCAAGTCTTCTAGATACTTATCAATTCCATCAATTTAGCTCTGTTTTAAATAGAATTTGCCCTGGTTTACAATGATTGTCCACATTTCCTCTTTCACAGCTTTGAATTCTAATTTTAATGAAGGGTGCTTGGATGCTCCTGCATCAGACTCCTAAGGCACAAAAATTTATGACCTCCTGGTCATATGCTTCTCCATCCCTTAGAAATTCTACCCACATCCTCTGTGGAATTGCCCTTATGATCTTTCTGTGATCTGCAACAAAACCTCTGTAGTAACAAGTCCTCCTTGCTACATGATACCTCACCAAGCTTTTATCCTATGAGCTTAGTCTTTCGACATCTCTCTAGTTCTCTCTTCTTTGGAACCAATTGAGCACTCCTGGCTCTAGGTTGCTGCAATCTTCTCACCTTCTTCTGCCGCTATCTGTATGACAATTATAAGACCACAAACTCTCTAATATTTAACATGAATGTACCTCCTTTTGCACGAAAATTATTTCTCGCGGGAAATCTTTTCTCTGCTCTGATACCAAAAATGATGATAGCTAAGCTGCTTTAATACGACAAAGTTGCATATTTACAAAATTAGCGCGTGGACCTGTGGTTATGGGCCCACGTACATATATATTGGAAGCCTTTTAATAGGCGGACTTCATAACAAAACTGACCAATCAACTAATGAACCAATGAATGGTCTTGATGGCTGGAACTCAATGAGGGTTAAATCCTGTTGTATAAACCTTTATCACGTCCGAATCAAATGTTAGCCTTTGCACACATTCGAAAGTGATATGTGTCTGATCACCCATCGAACGGGTGGTCCAATCACTCAGAACAGTAAACTCTTTTTAATGAGTTCATCGGGTCTGCTAGCCGAGATAACTTGTTTGCAAGTTTCCACGCGATCACGTAGATCTTCTTCCATCGGACGATTGTCGCGTCATCTGCTCATCATATAGGCCAAACGATCTCCACCGTCGATGTGACCCCGCTCCATCCAACGACTGTCGCACGATCTCGCACTCCAACTAGCACGACGATTAATATTCTGAAAGCACGCGAGAAAAGTTGTTTTCCAGTGCTATGTGTCAACCGCTAGGGTTAATTGCATAGAATTTAGAAATACAGATTCCCACCTTTAGGGCACGCGAGAAACTACTTACCACTCGCTCAATACCACCCACGTGCTTAAATCAAAACCTTTAAGAAACTCAGCTTAATAAAGGGTTAGCGCTTAATATCCATCAATCCAGCCGATCCGATGGTTTCTGCTGTGTTGTTCAATCGACTCCAGTTTCGATTAAACACCTCTCATCCGTTGATCTGTTCTTAATCCAATGGCTCTCCTGTCTGCTTATTGATGAAACTCGTACTACAACACTCTTTATCTCTTTCGTACTTTGTTGAAGGCGAAGTTCATAGAACTTCGTCCTTTACACTCGCATACGCATATTTATTCACTTTACAGGAAAGAACGTATATATAAAGATACAGACACACAAAACTCAGATAGCGCGCAGATGTATAATAACACATATATTTCCATTATGTATAGAACTCAGTTACAGGATAAGGCCTCACGGCCCGAATCATGAATTACCCTGCAACTACATTGTATCCTATCTCCCTCTTTCACGCAACGCAGAATCTCTTTATATAAGAAATTACAAAGGCGTGGATGATCTAGGATCCATTATTTCTTCCCACAAATCACCTAGAATCACTCAATCAAATCCCCTAAATCTCTCTATATGCATACATGGCAGATAATTACATTTAATCAATTCTTCTAGAGACTTATCAATTCCGTAAATTTAGCTTTGTTTTAAACAGAATTTGCCCTAGTTTACAATGATTGTCCACGTTTCCTCTTTCACAGCTTTGAATTCTGATTTCAATGAAGGGTGCTTGGATGCACCTGCATCATTTCTCGTGCCCATCAAATTTCTCCAAAATTCTAACCATCGTGCCTACTACAATAATTGTTTGACCTATGGTTATCCTTTGAGAAACTGAACCCCATTCGGCTTTGATCTTACAATGACCCCCATGTTAGAGAAGCTTAGCCCATAATTTCTATTTTGACAGGTTTAAGGAGTGGAAGGAATTTGAGTATGGACAGAATCAGAGAAACAGAGTTTACGTGAGGGCGGTCTCGGCAATAAAACAAGGCTGAGTGAAATGGAAGTGTCTTGGCATGATGTGGAATGATGAATGGATAGGAGAGGGTGAATTTCGAATTA
Source organism: Pinus tabuliformis (assembly GCA_031772625.1). Classification (NCBI taxonomy): domain Eukaryota; kingdom Viridiplantae; phylum Streptophyta; class Pinopsida; order Pinales; family Pinaceae; genus Pinus; species Pinus tabuliformis. The sequence continues at coordinate 15,949,958 of CM062805.1, forward strand.
TATCAAGGTTCGTTCCCGAATTGGTTGACAAGATAGATATTTTTGTTAAAACCGAAGTCGTGTGAGAATAATTAAGGGTAGTCATTATTCAGTATGGCAGTAGGAATGGTCACTCATCATTTATTTCATAATTCAAATGTTCTAACTTTATTATATAACTTAATATTTACATGCCTTTGATCATTTGTCTTACTTATTTTTATTTGTCTTTTGTAGGTTGTTAGGTTGCTCCAGCTACAATCTTCATTGAATTTTGTTTTTCCATGATCTTCATTTTCCCTGGTCGCAATCTGTCAAGTTAGCTGCAGAATTCTATTAGAGTTGTAGATTGTTGACAATTCTGTAGCTTCTTTATTTTTTAAAAGAGAAAAGAGGGTTAAAAATAAAATGGGACTAGAATAGGGAAAATAAAATCTAAGCTGCCAAGAACTCTTGGTTTTCAACCTGGATTTTCTGTATAAACATGCCAACAATGTTGGTTTTCATGTTTATATTAAAAAAAAAAATTATTCATTTTTTTTTACATTTTTTTTATTATTATTTTGAAAAAAAAATAGAAGGCTAAGTTGGAGAGGAAGAATAATCTTCCTTGACCAACTTCAAATCAAGATTATCTTGCAGATTTCTTATGAATTCTTCCATTTTTAATGGTTTATGATATATTCGTAATCTATGACCATTTACAAGGAAAGTTACGTTTTCTTTATCAATGATTTTGATTTAGACTGCTCCATTATCAAAGACAATTTCAATCTCATAAGGACCAAGCTAATGAGTTTGAAATTTTCCTTGAAAATATTTAAACTTTGAATCAAAAAGCAATGCCCAATGACCGTGATGAAATTTTATTTCTTTGATAAACTTATCATGCCACCTAGATCTTTTTTGTTGGACTATATTGATTCTTTGAATAACATCTTGTTGTATCTCATCAAGTTCATTTAATTGTTCCATTCTTTGTCTTTGGGCTTCTGATATATCAAGACCCAATTTGGTTGTTGTTTTAAAATTCTTTATCTGGAACTCAATAAGAAACATGACTTGTTTTCCATAAACAAGTTCATAAGGATTGTGTCCTGTTGTATTTCTCCGTGTGGTACGATATAACCATAAAGCTTTTGGAATATTTTCTACCCAATCCCTTCTATGCAGATGCACAGCCTTCGTAAGAATTGCTTCAATTACTTTATTGGTAGATTCAAATTTTCCATTGGCTTGTGGATAATATGGATTTGTCTTCCTATGTTTGAATTTGTATTCCTCCATTATCTTCTGTACCAAACTCAATGTAAATTGAGTGTCTTGATTTGTCACAATTTCCCTTGGGACACCAAAACGAGTGAAAATATCCTCAAAAATAAATGAAACTACAACATTTTCAGTAGCAAAAGGAAGTGACTTAGCTACTACCCATTTTGTGACATAATATGTACAAACAATAATGTACTTTTTTGTCTTGACGGTGGATTGATTGTACCAACAAAATCTAAAGCCCATTTCTCAAAAGGTTCAATAAGTACTTGAGGTTGTAGAGGCATTTCATCTTAATGAACAAGTTTCCCCATTAACTAAAAATTGTCACATCTTTTAACATAATTCCTTGGCATCCTTAAAAAGAGAAGGCCAATAATATCCTAAGAGAAGGAATTTATAAGCAATTCTTTTATCAACAAAGTGTCCTCCACATGGTTCATCATGATAAGCCTTTAATATCTTTGGTAATCCATCCTCTCTAATACATCTTCGAATGATTAAATCAGGTCATGTCTTGTACAATTCTTCATTTATTCATGAATAAGATGCACTAATTTGAATAACCTTCATTTTCTCTCGAGGAGACAAGTATGATGTTGACTTTCCGGTAGCCAAATAATTAGCAATATCTGAAAACCAAGGAGAATTAATAGATACTGCAAAATGATATTCATTAAGAAAAATATCTTTTACAAGAACATCATTATTATCAATTTGGATTCTAGATAGAAAATCAGTATATCAGAGATTTATTAGACTGTGCAATAAAAGCAGAATAAAGCATCACACATAAGCAACAGACATGAACACCAAGATATAAGGTGGAAACCCAATGTGGGTAAAAACCACCTGTTGTTATCGTCTCTGTCTTCTTTTAATAATAAGAAAATTTGTTTAGAATCTTGTACTGGTGCAAGATTATACCAGTACGTAGGCTTCTATCTGCAGAAGGTTACAACCTTCTCTCATTCTCCATCTTCTACTGGAAGGGAGCTACAACCCCCTAGCCGATATGTTTACTAGTATGTAGGCGGCGGCCTACAGAAGGCTACGACCTTCTTTCTTCCTCCAAGGACCACGTTTCATAAATTTTCAGACTGGATCCATCAACAATATCATAACTGCAATTCAATCATCAAATGCATCTGCATTAACCAATCACAGAAACTCAATCATCACTTTCTGAATCAACCACAACTGAATCAATTAATCACTTTGACAACCCATCGTCAAATCACAATCATTCTGATCATTCAAAATACTGTCACCAGAATACAGTAACCAGAACCCAGAACTCTACAACAGCAAACAGAAACAATTGAAACATATTTTATAAGGTATATGCTACTTCCATGTGTCGAACCTGTGTGTATACACGCTTTTATCAAATCCAACCAGCATACACATGTGTAGATATTAATTCATAATTCCGTAGCTATTCCAGACTTCAGTTATACCCAAATCATAATATTTATAGAATAACACATGCGTCAGTATTCAGATCTAGACTATACATGATCAACCACATAAAGATAATTCATTTCAAACCTTAAGATCTTGATCCATCATTAGATCTTATCCTTCATCAACCACTAAGGTTCATCCTTGGTTCATATCAAGCACAGCACCATAAGTCAATAACCTGCATACTAGATCTCACACTTCATCAGATATTCGATACTTGCACACCTGGCCTAATGATCTTCTCCTCCTTATACAGTTTTAGGCCTTTCTCATTACCATGGACCAAAACCACTTAGGACCAATACCTTGGACCAAATACCTAGGGTCAATACCTCGGACCAAATACCTTGGACCAATACCTTGGATCAAAATACCTTGGACCAAATACTTCAGACCAAAAACTTATTTTTCCAAGATATACGCGCTTTTCCTTCTGTGAAAGTGCGTGTGTACGTATACGCGACTTGTGTTTAGTGAACCTACGTGTATACGTAGCTTGGTCAATGTGAACCTGCGTATACCTCTCTTTCTTCATTCTTTGTAGTCTGATATGTAATTCTTTGTTGTTGACATGTTGTACTGTGATCTTTCATCTGAGTGAGTTGCCATCAAGGACAACACCTGTATCATAATGCCAACAATCTCCCCCTTTGGACTTGATGGCAACAACAACACCAAGTCACTCTCCCCCTTTGACATCAAGGGCAAAGTGTCATGCTCCCCCTTTGACATACATTATGTTGGTCATGCTCCCCCTGAGTACATGCTAAATTCTCTGATTGAGCTCCCATGCTGAGATGTACTGAAACTGTCCATGCTCCCCGTGAGCACAAGCAAAGTCTGCAAAAATATTTTTTAAAAGAATAACATGACTTTATAACTCAACTATGTGAGAATGACCTTCCTATCATCAATGACTCATACATACATCCATCTCCCAATCAAGTGGGGATATACCAAATTTGACTCATCCACCCAACCAAGTGGGGATATACCAATTGTTTATACATGACAAAAACAAGAAATATTACATCATATATCCAAGAGGACTCATTCAAATGTATGAGAAGACATATCACACCCTAGACTTTTACATGACTTGAGCAACAAATGATATAAATATCTGAAGCCATAGCTAGAGTCAGCAGCCATAATGCCAACAATGTTGAATGTACGTGAAGGCTAATGTTACCCCTGAACCGATGCTACCTGTGCATTGTTAACAAGTCAAAGATCAAGGCATCTTTGTTAGTCAGATAAAATTAATGAACATAGCATATTAATCATCAATATCAATCAAAGCACCCATATCAGAGCCTGCCCCACTATTTTTCTTGTCTGAAAAACATATACGCTCCTTGACCCACAGAAACTCACGTTTATACGTGACTACACTTCATGAAACACACGTATAATAACCTTTCTTTGAAAAAATTGATTTAATAGCAGGATGATGCAGCAACTACTCCCAGCTTTTGTTTGTCTCTCTGGGAAATGGTTTAGTGAATATATCAGCAACCTGTTCTTTGGAGGGAACATATTCCAATTTTACCTTTTTTTCAAGCACTTTTTCACGTAGAAAATGGTATTTGATGGGTATGTGCTTGGTCTTGGAGTGCATGACTGGATTCTTTGAAACACTGATGGCAGTTGTATTATCACATAGAATGGATATGGGTGGAGTGCACGTGATCTGAATGTCTTGCCATGTTTGCATCATCCAAAGTAGTTGTGTGCAGCAAGATGCAGCAGCCACATATTCTGCTTCAGCTGTAGATAACGCAATTGAACTTTGTTTCTTACTGAACCAAGACACTAACCTGGAACCCATATAGAATGCACCACCACTAGTGATTTTTCTGTCATTAACACTTCATGCCCAATCTGCATTTGTATGTGCATGAAGAGTAAGATCTGTATCTCTAGGATACCATAAACCAAATTTCAGTGTTCCTTGATGATATTTGAAAATCCTTTTGACTGCCTGAAGGTGTGATTCCTTTGGATTTGTTTGGAATCTTCCAACTATTCCTACTACATGCATGATGTCAGGTCAGGTACCTGTTAAATAAAGCAGGCTTCCAATCATAGATCTGTAAGTTGGTTGATGTACTGCTGATGATTCATCATTTGAGCTGAGACTGCATCCTATTACCATTGGGGTACATACAGGTTTAGAATCTTCCATGCCGTACCTTTTCAAGATCTGTTTGAGATATTTGGTTTTTGAAAGAAAAATACCATCTTTATTTTGTTGAACTTGTAGACCAAGAAAATAGGTAAGTTCACCAAGCAAGGACATTTCAAATTCTTGCTACATTACTGAAGCAAAATTCTGACTCATGGATTCTTCATTGCTACCAAAAATGATATCATCAACATAAACAACAATTATTAGAAATTTATCAGTGTCAATCTTTGTGTATAGATTGCTATCTGCTGACCCTTTTGAAAAACCTTGTTGGTGTACATATTTTTCAAGGCGGTAATACCAGGCCCTCGGAGCCTGTTTTAGACCATAGAGAGCCTTTTTGAGTCTACATACAAGTTTTGCATCATTTCCAAGAACGAATCCTTCTCGTTGTTCAATATAGACTTCTTCTAAATCTCCATTAAGGAAGGCATATTTTACATCCATTTGGTATACTTTGAATTTCTGAAAGCTAGAAAGAGCAAGAAACATCCTTATGGCTTCAAGTCTAGCAACAAGTGCAAAAGTTTCTTCAAAATCTATACCTTCTTGTTGAGCATACCCTTTATAGACAAGTCTGGCCTTGTTTCTAATAACTTCTCCATTTTCATTCAGCTTGTTTTTGAATATCCATTTAGTTCCTATAATATTTTTATCATGAGGTCTAGGAACTAATTCCCAAGTATTATTCGTTTCAATTTGCTCAAGTTCTTCATTTATGGCCTTGAACCAACATTCGTCTTTGCATGCTTCATTTACATTTTGAGGTTTGGTGGAGGATAGTAATGCTAGATAGCTTGAGGTTTCTGTAATAGTCCTTATTGTTTGTACACCTGCCTCTTTTTCCCCTAAAATTTGAGTTTCTGGATGATTTTTCTGAACATACCTAGACGAAGTCTTTTCTTCTATCGTTATCTCTTCTTCTGGTGCTCCATTGGTTTCTTCTTTAGAATCATTGTGATTTGATGTGGGAAAATAATCCCCATCTTCTTCATTTTCATAATCTTCAGCTTTATCTTTTTTGGATTTTTGCATGCTTCATCAACTACAACATCAATACTTTTAACAATTTTCCCAAGTCTTTTATTATAACATTTATATCCTTTACTTCGAGAAGAGTAACCAAGAAAAATAACTTCATCTGCTCTGGGCTCAAACTTACTAAGTTTTTCATTAGTCCTTTTGATATAACATTTGCTTCCAAAAACTTTAAAGTATTTTACAGTAGGAGTCTTACCATACCAAAGTTCATGTGGAGTTTGAGTGTTGTTTACGCGAACATTTGCTTGGTTGAGAATAGTTACAGCAGTGAATGCAGCTTCACCCCAGAAGGTTGCAGGAGTTCTAGATTCATCTAGCGTATCTCGAGCCATTTGTTGAATAGTTCTGTTCATTCTTTCTACCACTCCATTTTGCTGAGGAGTCCTTGCGGTGGAGAACTACCTTTTTATTCCATGTTGTTCAAAAAAGTCAAAGAATTCATCCGAGGTAAATTCCCCTCCTCGATCAGATCTGAGGCATTTGATTTTGCGATCTGATTCATTTTCAACCAAAGCTTTGAAGGCTTTGAAATTTTCAAATGCTTCATCTTTATGCTTTAGAAGACCTATCCAACACATTCTGGAAAAATCATCAATGAACAAAATAAAGTATTCTTCTCCACGAGGTGACTTTTTCCTTGATGGTCCACATAAATCAATATGGACAAGTTCAAGAGGCTTACTAGCTGACCCTTCTTTTTCAATGAAGTGAGATCTGGTTTGCTTACCGAATTGACATGGTTTGCATATTGTATTTTCAGGATGTTGATATCTGGAAGATCACGAACAGCCTAGAATCTACATGCTTTTCTTATTTGAGAAAAGCTTAGATGTCCCAATCTTCTATGCCATAGCCAGTTTTCATCATTTTTGCTTAGATAGCACTGTTGTTGTCCTCCCTTGAGTATGTATAAGTTGTTTGGAGTTCTTATACCTTTGATCACGGTTTCTCTTATATCAAGCTCATGAACAACACATCCGTTTGATCGAAACACCACTTCATTTCCTTGATCACACATTTGACTGACACTCTTCTTTAACCTTTTCTTTTAAGAAAATAGAGCCTTTACCTTTTATGACAACAGGATTGTCATTTCCAAATGAGACATTCTTTTCCTTTTCTAAGGCATTATATGAGTGAAGTTTTTCTTTGTCACCTGTCATGTGTTTTAAGCATCCACTGTCGATGTACTACTGATTTTCTTGTCCTTTTGCATACAAGGCTACACCACATCTTTATGTTTGAGGTTCTTTCCTTCTCCATATCTTGGGATTTAATGGAGTTTTCTTCTTTTGAGATGTTTGCTGAAATTTGCTCCTGCATTCATATTCTTCATGGCCAAAGTTGTTACAAATTGAGCATTTTGTTTCATTTTCAAGAAGAGAAAAGTTATTATAGGAACTTTTATTGATCCCTGTCACATTCCTTTGATTTCGTGCTTCTTTAGTCATGATGGTTTTGTAAGCAACACATTGAGCAGCTTTGTGTCCAAAATTATGACATGAGAAACATTGACCATTAAAAAAGTTCCTGCTATTATCGAATCTATTGACCTGGTGATTGTAGTTTCTATTGATATTCATCTTTGGAGCAAATTGAGTATGATTTACCTGAGGTTGGTTGTGTCTTTTGTTCATCCTTGAAGCAAATTGAGTCTGATTTACCTAGTGATCTACTTTACGCCTTTGCCAATGATTGTGATCCAAATGGATCCTAGAGCACTCTCTAAGTCTTCGAAATCTACTTAAAATCATTCAAAAATATCAAAATTGTCGCATGGAATGAACCCTTAGAACCATCGGAAAACACTATCGGTAGCCAAAAACACAAATAAATCAGTGAAAACAGAGCTATCGATGCTTGAAAAGTGAATGCACAGGAGCCTTCGGATTTGGCCGATCAACGATCCAGATCCGATCGGCGAATCGCAATCGGCGATGGCAGTCGGTGGATATTGGCGCAAACCCTGTGGAACTTGCGATGGTGATCGGCGGAATCAACGAGGACCATCGATTAAGCGTGCAGATCGACGGCCCATGTTGCATCACCAAATCGCAATCAGCAAACGCAATGGCGCGGGGCTTATACATATATATATATGTGTGAGGCGATCAGCCAGACCCGATAATAATTATAAATGAAGTTTGATATATTTTGAAATCCAGGAAACGTCAAATTCCTTTGTATTTGCGATTTCGTTAAATACACGAAATATAAAGAATCAAGTGTCGATGTGATATTACAGACCCGAAAGGGTTTATTAATGCTGTTACATATGATTTCAAGTCCAATAAGTGGGATTTTCACAGTTTTAATGTATTTTAATATAAAGGGGAAATCTACGAAACAGGCAGGATTTCGGAGGACCAAAGGCGGAAAGCGGTTTAGATTGGGCTCCGCCCGAAACCATACATCTGTTGCCATGTGTTTAGGGCGAGGAGAGAGGAAACCACCCTCATTGGGCGGTTAACCCCCATACGAAAGGGCCGCCTGAAATGAACCACGGTCGTTGGATCTGGATCTCCCAGATCAACGGTGGAGATGTGATGTCAGTATACAAAGGCAGACCCGATAAAAATTCTAAAGCGAATTCATAATATTTGAAGTCCAGATGAACAGTGATTTTGGTGGATTTTCACAGTTTGAATGCATTTCTTTGTGTTAACAGAAAGCGGCTATTTCAGGGGTTTCAAAGGCCCAAGGCACTCTGATGTTGCAGAATAGGTGGCCACCTCGCCTTAATGCATTATACAATGATTATGTAATTCTAGAAGAGGGATTCGAGCGAATAGAGGCTGGGAGACAGAAAGACGAGAAGGAGAAATGAACAGGCAGAGCAGATTGGCTTTAAAGCCATAGAAGACAGAAACAAAGACAAGAAGTATTGAAGGCAGTGCCAAGACAGAGCAAAGACAGAGACAGAGAGCGTTGAGAGAGTCTGTGTACTCAGAGAGGCTTGAGAGGTTCAAGCAAACTCTTGTTGTTGTATCTGTTGTGTGTTGAGACTCAAGTTGAGCTGACACTGTTGTAAAACTCTGTTCTAAAGACATAATAGAGAGGTCACCACTAAAGGCTGGACCAGGAGATGTAGCCCAGGAGTATTGGGTGAACTCCTTATTAAACTTCTTATGTTTATATGTGTTTGTCTATTATGCTTCTTTTACTGCTTCATTGTCTGTTTATTTTGCAATCTTATCGGTCCATTGCATAAAATAACATAGGAAAATCCATGCACATGTGTCTGTAATACCTTATTAATTGTCTTAGATCTCATTATCAAATCAAGTGGTATCAAAGCTTTAGGTTGCTAAGGTTAGACAAGCTTGTGTTGGATAGGTGAATGATAGCTAGGTCAATGCTCAAATTAGGATAAGGAGAACTGGTTGAAGCTAACCCAAAAATAGGAAGAGTCTATCCTAGGAGGAAAATGGCAGAAGAAAATCCCTTGGAATCAGACTCTCAGTTTATGGACAGTTTCATGACCATGAGAGCCATGGTAGAAGAGATGTATCAAGAATTTAAGAAAGGTCGAAGTGAAGATTCTTCAACCTCCAAACAAGATAAAGGAACAGAAGAATCTCTTCTAGATAGCCATTTTCAAGGCAAAGGGAAAGGAAAAGAGTCTCCTCTATCCACACCTCCTGATAGCCCTGAAAATAAAAAGAAGAAAACATCTTTGATTAAATTAGATGTTAAATTTGATTTGCCAATATATGATGGAGAATTAAATGCAGAGAAGCTAAATAATTGGATTAGACAGATTGATGTGTATTGCAAGGTGCGGAATATTGATTCAGATAGGAATAAAATTCAGTTGGCCAGCCTACACCTTGGAGGAACTGCCTTGGTATGGTGGGAAGGTAGGACACAAGCTGACTTGAAGAAGCATGGTAAAATTCTTTCTGTCTGGAGTGAATTTGTTTTTGCCATTAAAAAACAATTCTATCCACTAGCTTATATGCAGCAAGTCATGATGAGTTGGCAAACTCTTCGCCAATTAAAAGGGCAAAGTGTACAAAGCTATACCCAGGAATTTAGAAAAAGAGTTTTGATTCTAGGCATTTCTTTAGACTCACCTAAAACTTTGCTGAAGTATATAGGTGGCCTACATAGTTATTTCAGGCACACCATTCTCATGTTTAACCCTACTAGCATAGATGAGGTATCTGTTCAAGCTACACATCTAGAGGCTAGAGGCAAGAATGTGAACCCAGGGATTGGGGGATCATCAAAACCCACTGCAAGCAAAAACAAGGAAAAGAGGAAGTAGAAATGGAAAGAGAGGAAGGTAAATGTTGTACAGAAAGACAAACCTTCATGCACTCACTGCAAGATGGACATGACGATGAACATTGTTGGTCTTTGCATCCGGAGCTGAAACCCAAGAAGTTCGATGGCAAGAAGAAGAAGATTGATGTTGTTATACGGAAAGATTTGGGGTTAGACTCAGGTGATGAAACAACAATCACAGCTACAGGTAAAAAAGGTTATCCGCTTTAGAGAATGCAGAAATCAAGAAGCAGGTATAGGAGCTGCTCGAGAAAGAGTTCATAAGACCAATCACATCACCATGTGGATCTCCAATCTTGTTGGTGAGGAAGAAAGATGGTTCGTGGAGGATGTGCATTGATTACAGAGCGCTGAATAAAATAACGATCAATAATCGTTATCCCCTTCCTGGCATTGATGATCTATTGGATCAGTTGAAGGAAGTTGTTTACTTTTTCAAGTTGGACTTGCGTAGTGGTTACCATCAGGTCAGAGTAGCAGAGCAAGATGCATGGAAGAGTGCTTTCAAAAACAAAGCAAGGGCTGTATGAATGGCTAGTTATGACTTTTGGCTTAACTAATGCTCCTGCCACCTTCATGAGAGTTATGAATGATGTACTCAGGCCTTTTATTGATGATTTTGTAATTATATATTTGGATGACATTCTTGTTTTCAATAAAACATGGGAAGAACATTTGAAGCATGTAAAGCAGACTCTAAATGTTTTGAAAAAATAAAATCTCTATGTTAACTTATCAAAGTGTGAATTTGGCAAAACATCTTTGAATTATTTGGGTCATATTGTAGGGGGGTGGTGAATTGAAGATAGATCCATCTAAGGTCAAAGTCATTGTGAACTGGCCTAAACCCAAATCTGCTACAAAAGTTAGGAGCTTCCTAGGGGCAGCACAATATTGGAGAAAGTTTATTTGCTAACTTTTCCTTAATTGCATCTCCCTTACATGCTTTAACAGGGTTGAACAAGGTGTTTCAATGGGGAGGCAAACAGTAGAAAGCCTTCGACACCTTGAAAGAAAAAATTAGTACAACACCAGTACTAGCATTGCCATATCTTCAAATACCATTTGAGATTGAAACAGATGCCAGTGACTATGCCATGGGAGCAATGTTGATGCAACATGGTAAACCCATATGCTACCATTCTAAGATATTTAATTCTGCAGTAGTTAATTATCCCACATATGATAAAGAATTGTATGCATTAGTACAGAGTGTAAAGAAGTGGAAACATTACTTAATGGGCAAGGAAACAGTTATACATACTGATCATCAGCCACTTCAATATTTGCACTCACAAACTAAATTGCAGCAATCAAGACACTATAGGTGGATGGGTTTCCTACAACAGTTTCATCTAGTCATCAGATATAAGAAAGGCATACACAATAAAGTTGCAGATATGTTGTCTAGACCAATTATAAATGCATCAACTATACTTAAGCATAACTCAGTAATGCATGAAAGCTACATTGAACAGTATGCTCAAGATATAGATTTTAAAGATATATATGCAACTTTATGTCATGGAAAACAAGTAGAAGGATTGGATTATCGTGTTAAGGACCAACTCTTGTATCATTTGGGAAAGCTATGCATTCCACAAACTGAAAGAGTTAACATAATTAGGGAAGAACATACTTCTCTGATATCAAGTCATTTTGGTGTAAGTAAAATAGTTGCACGGCTGCAAAGATTCTGCTATTGGACAAAAATGCATGAAACAGTTTCTAGATATGTAAAAGGGTGTATCCTGTGTGCTAAAAGCAAGCCCAGCAATAGAAAACTAGGCTTGTACACCCCACTACCAGTTCCTTCTTGTCCTTGGGAAAGTGTTTCCATGGACTTTGTTGGGGGATTTCCTAAATCTAGAAAAGGTCATGACTATTTATATGTTATTGTGGACAGGTTCAGCAAAATGTGTATTTTAATACCTTGTAACAAATAGATTACAACTAAACAAACAATGAAATTGTTCTTTCAGCATGTCTGGGTGCATTTTGGGTTACCCACTTCCATAGTATTTGATCGAGATTCCCGATTTGTTGGGAAGTTTTGGTCAAGTCTATGGGAATTGATGGACACTGGATTGAAGAAGAGCACAACCTTTCATCCACAAATAGATGGCCAAACAGAGGTGGTCAACAGGACAGTGATTCAGTTGCTCAGGGGATATTGCGGCAAGCATCCCAAGCTTTGGGATGAACATTTATGTTATGTGCAACATGCTTACAACCGTGCTAAATATTCTTCTACACAAAGATCTCCTTTGAGACTTGTTTGGTTTTATACCAAGGTCTACCTTGGATTTTATCTTTGAAAAAGACATAGCGGTTGATGGACATAGCGATGTGGACAAAGCAACCAGGTTCATTGAACAGATCCAAGAAATTCACAAGGTAGTGCAGGAACAACTAGAAAAGAGACAAGCTAAGTACAAGGCAAGGCATGATAAGCATCGGATGGAGCATAGCTTTCAAGTTGGTTATCAAGTTTGTTTGTATATCAGCAAGGACAAAATGCAAGGTGAGGGAAAGAAGTTGAAGCCAATAAGGTATGGGCCTTTCAAGATTCTTGAGAAAATTGGTGAGAATGCTTTTTGCCTTGATTTTCCAGCTTACATGCACATCTATTCAATAGTCAATGCAGAGAATTTGAGATTGTTTGAACCTTGTCTGATTGAAGATCCTGAAGAGCAAAGTCAGTTGCCTTCTATTGATGATCTGTTGCCTGAATATCTCAATGAGTTGCAAGAAGACACAGTTCTGGATGGGAAGGTGAGAACTACGCGCAAAGGGGATGTTGAGTACCTAAGAATTGGACTCAAAGGTTCAAAACCCAGCAGTGCAAAATGAATAGGGATTGGGCAAGTGAGGAAGTTGTATCCTCACTTGAGTGATGCTTGAAAACCAACTTTTGGTGGTCCAAAAGCCTTTTTCAGTGGGAAGGTGTGATCCAAATGGATCCTAGAACACTCTCTAAGTCTTCGAAATCTACTTAAAATCATTCAAAAAGATCAAAATTGTCACATGGAATGAACCCTTAGAACCATAGGAAAACACTATTGGCAGCCAAAAACACAAAGAAATCAGTGAAAACAGAGCTATCGGTGCTTGACCAGTGAATGCACAGGAGCTGTTGGATCTAGCTGATCAACGGTCCAGATCTGATTAGCGGATATCGGCGCAAACCCTGTGGAACTTGTGATGGCAATCGACAGAATCAACGAGGACCGTCAATTAAGCGCATAGATCGATGGCCCACGTTGCATCGCCAAATCGCAATCGACAAACACAATGGCGCGGGGCTTATACATATATATATGCACGAGGCAATCAGCCAGACCCGATAACAATTATAAATGAGGTTTGATATATTTTGAAATCCGGGAAACTTCAAATTCCTTTGTATTTGCGATTTCGTTAAATACACGAAATATAAAGAATCAAGCGTCGATGCAATATTACAGACCCAAAAGGGTTTATTAATGTTGTTACATATGATTTCAAGTCTGATAAGCGGGATTTTCACAGTTTTAATGTATTTTAATATAAAGGGGAAATTCACGAAACAGGCAGGATTTCGTAGGACCAAAGGCAGAAAGCGGTTTGGACCGAGCTTCGCCCAAAACCATACATCGGCTATCATGTGTCGAGAGCGAGGAGAGAGGAAACCACCCTCATTGGGCAGTTAACCTCCATACAAAAGGGCTGCCCTAAATGAACCACAACCATTGGATCTGGATCTCCCAGATCAACGGTGGAGATGTGATGTCAGTATACAAAGGTGGACCCGATAGGAGTTCTAAAGTGAATTCATAATATTTGAAGTCTGGTTGAACAGTGATTTTGGTAGATTTTCACAGTTTGAATGCATTTCTCTGTGTTAACAGAAAGTTCTTGTTTCAAGGGTTCCAAAGGCCCGAGGCACTCTGACGTTGCAGAATAGGTGGCCACCTCCCCTTAATGCGTTATACAATGATTGTGTAATGCTAGAAGAGGGATTCGTGCAGATAGAGGTCGGGAGACAGAAAGCCGAGAAAGAGAAATGAACAGGCAGAGCATATTGGCTTTAAAGCCATAGAAGACAGAAACAAAAACAGGCAGTATTGAAGGCAGTGCCAAGACAGAGACAGAGATCGTTGAGAGAGTCTTGAGAGGTTCAAGCAAACTCTTGCTATTTATATGTTGTGTGTTGAGACTCAAGTTGAGCTCACATTGTTGTAAAACTCTGTTCTGAAGACATAATAGAGAGGTCACCAATGAATGTTGGACTAGGAGATGTAGCCCAGGAGTATTGGGTGAACTCCTTATTAAACTTGTTGTGTTTATATGTGTTTGTCTATTATGCTTCTTTTACTGCTTCATTGTCTGTGTATTTCGCAATCTTATCAGTCCATTGCATAAAATAAAATAGGCAAATCCATGCACATGAGTCTGTAATACCTTATTAATTGTCTTAGATCTCATTATGAGATCGAATTGTCATACTGTTCACTGTTCTTTGCTACATCAAGATAGCTTTTAGTGGAGGTTGACAGCTTCTGTGATTGAGATGCTTCTTCAGTATATCCAAGACCTATCTTTATCAGAGGAGAACGCTGCACTTTGATAATTTCATTTAAGGTTTATGATCCTTTAGAAAATTTAAGATTGAGAAATTTCTTTTTCTCAAGGTCCTTTCTTAGACCCACAATTTCACATTCTAGTTTTTCATTGTGTTTTTCTTTTTCAGCAAGTTGGTATGTCAAGGTATCTATAATCATATTCTTTTCTTCTAAACAGATTTTGAGTTTAGATATTTCTTCATGAAGGTCATCTTCTTCTAAAGCATCCCAAAAATTATCATCGTCATAAGCCATTAGAAGTCTATAGTCATTACTATTTTCATCTTCATCACTATTTGATAAACCATTGCTATCTTCATGAGTTTAGTAACTCTTTTTATTTACAACTTGTTTTCTATTCCATTTTGCATATTCCTTAAATTTTTCATATTTATATTTATGAGGACATTTGGCAGCATAATGATCGACTCTACCACAAGCAAAACATTTGAAGGGTAGTTTACCTCTAAATCTTCCGGAACCCCGTTGAAGCTTCTTGACAAAGTTTACTTCATCTTCTTCTTTTGAAATATGTCCTGATTCATTGAGTTCTTCCTTTCCTTTTATTGAAGCTTTAAATGCGGCTTCTCTCATATCTTATGGACCTCCTTTTCTCATCTCAAAGGCAGTTAAGATTCTGTGAAGCTGTGTCATAGTGATAGTCTGCAGATCCCGTTTTTCTTCTATGGCAGACACTTTTGATTCAAATTTAGCAGACAAGGATCATAAAACTTTCTCAACTAAGGTAACTTCCTTTATATCTTCACCCAGATTCTTCATACAATTGACAAGCTCATCTATACGTAATAAGTAACTAGCTATACTTTCATCATTGTGCATCTTAAGAGTTTCATATTGAATTCTAAGAGTTTGAAGTTTAGCATGTTTTACCTAAGAGTCTCCTTCATAGCTCAAAATGATTTTGTCCCACATTTCTTTGGTTGATTTGAGCTGCGTAACTTTGACAAACTTTGATTGGGATAGACTTCCCTATAATGTATTGACAGCCTTGGCATTGGTTTCATATTGCTTTTTACCTACCATATCTGTAGGAATTGCAGATGGAAATGTATATCCTCCTTCCACAATTTCCCAGACATCTGTTCCAAGTGATTGTAGATAGGTTGTGGTTCTTATTTTCCAATAAAAAAAGTTGCTTCCATTAAATATTGGCAGTCTGATGGATCCCACACTTTCTTGATTACTCATGATGATGGATCTCCCTTCAAGTGATCAAGCTTATTCTAAAGGACTTGCTTTGATACCAATTGTTGGAAATAATACTGAGAGGGGGGGTGAATCAGTATTATCAGATCAATAATTTTATTTCCCAAACAGATTTGTATACGCTACTTCAGCTAAGTGAACTAGCGTGTACACACGACTGTACTTAAAGAAACCAGCGTATATGCAGAGAACTTTTGATTTACCCAATTTATCATGCATTGAACTTTAACCAGTATATCAGAGATTTATTAGACAGTGCAGTAAAAGCAGAATAAAGAATCACACATAAGCAACACACATGAATACCAAGATATAAGGTGGAAACCCAATGTGGGTAAAAACCACCTGCTGCTGTCGTCTCTGTCTTCTTTTAATAATAAGAAAATATGTTTACAATCTTGTACTGGTGTAGACTTATATCAATACACAGGCTTCTACCTGCAGAAGGTTACAACCTTCTCTTGTTCTCCAGCTTC
Organism: Pinus tabuliformis; assembly: GCA_031772625.1. Lineage (NCBI taxonomy): Eukaryota > Viridiplantae > Streptophyta > Pinopsida > Pinales > Pinaceae > Pinus > Pinus tabuliformis. The sequence goes on from CM062805.1 coordinate 15,966,505, forward strand.
TACTGGAAGGGAGCTACAACCCCCTAGCCAATATGTTTACTAGTACATAGGCGGCAACCTACAGAAGGCCATGTCCTTCTTTCTTCCTCCAAGGACCATGTTTCATAAATTTTCAGACTGGATTCATCAACAACATCATAACTACAATTCAATCATCAAATACATCTGCATCAACCAATCACTGAAACTAAATCATCACTTTCTAAATCAACCACAACTGAATCAATCAATCACTTTGACAACCCATCGTCAAATCACAATCAATCTGATCATTCATAATACTGTCACCAGATATAGTAACCAGAACCCAGAACTCTGACACAGTAAACAGAAACAATTGAAACATATTTTATAAGGTATGCGCTACTTCCATGTGTCGAACCTACGTGTATACGCGCTTTTATCAAATCCAACCAGAATACACATCTGCAAATATTAATTCATAATTCTGCAGCTATTCCGGACTTTAGTTATACCCAGATCATAATATTTACATAATAACACATGCGTCAGTATTCAGATCTATACTATACATGATCAACCACATAATGATAATTCATTTCAAGACTTAAGATCCCGATCCATCATTAGATCTTATCCTTCATTAACCGCTAAGGTTCATCCTTGGTTCAGATCAAGCACAGCGCCATAAGTCAATAACCTGCATACTAGATCTCACACTTCATCAAATATTCAATACTTGCACACTTGGTCTAATGATCTTCTCCTCCTTATATAGTTTTAGGCATTTCTCAATAACATGGACCAAAACCACTTAGGACCAATACCTTGGACCAAATACCTAGGGTCAATACCTCGGACCAAATAACTTGGACCAATACCTTGGATCAAAATACCTTGGACCAAATACCTCAGACCAAAAACTTAGTTTTCCAAGATATACGTGCTTTTCTTTCTGCGAAAGTCCGTGTGTATGTATACGCGGCTTTTGTTCAATTAACTTGCGTGTATAAGCAACTTGGTCAAGGTGAACCTGCATATACCTCTCTTTCTTCATTCTTTGTAGTCTGATATGTAATTCTTTATTGTTGACATGTTGTACTGTGATCTTTCATCTGAGTGAGTTGCCATCAAGGATAACACCTGTATCATAATGCCAATAGTACATTGTTCTTGAAAACTATGATTTTGTTCACAATATGAGGAAGATTCATTATTTTCCATTAAATTCAAAATTTCATCTTCTACATCTATTTGTGAAATGGCAAAAATTGGTCGTATATCAAAGTTTTCATTATCATCATCTATCCATGCTTCACTTTCTACTTCTATCATTTTTTTGGCAGGAGGACATAATGTGAATTTCTTTGTTGAACTTCCATCAGAGATAAATATATTCCCAAGAATATAAGGTTACAAATACATCTTCTAACACACCATCAAGTTTGATAATAGATCTATCTGCTAATTGCGATAGCGTAGGTGTATATTGAAGATTAGGAAGTTTCAATTGATCCATAGTTTGTTTACTCATGATGTTGATAGTTGCTCCTAAATCAATCAATGTATTTGGAATCTCAACACCATTGATGTGTGTTTTCACAATGGGACTTCTTGGATCTAGATATTTTTGAATTGTTGTCTTTCCCATCATGATATTTGTAATTTTTCCAACTAACTGATTCTTTTAACTTTCTTTTTTTCTTCCTGGTTTTTAATACTTAACTCCCTGATTGCCTTTGCATATATTGGTATTTATTTGATAGCTTGTAACAAAGGAATTTGTATACAAACATTCTTCAGTTCATCTATCATATCATAATCAGGCAACACAATCTATTTTTCTACCCCTTTATCAATTTTCAATCTTTCAGGAAAAGGTGGATTTTGAATAGAGACTGAAGGTTGTTCTATAATGGGAGTTGAGTTTATTGGAATATCATCATAATGTACAAGGGTAGTTTGTTTTTTATCATTTTCCTTTTGATAAGAAGATGTCTCTTTCTCAGAGAGGTCATCTTTTTCAGACTCCTGGATAAGAACGGATGTTGATTTCTCTACCAATACTCTACCATATCTAAGTTGGACATTATTTAGATCTAATGGAGTTATAATGTAAGTTTGGAAATTATGTCCTTCCATGTTGTAAACAAATTGTGAATTTTTATTATTTGGATTTGGAAGTGGTTGAGCAGGCAATTGATTTGGCTTTTGTGGAAATGGTAGTGAAAGTTGTGGGTTTGGATTTTGTGGTTGAGATGGTTGAATAGGTTGCGATAAATATTGTGGTGGAAAAACAAGTTAAGTTTGAGGATATTGAGGATATTTACGGTACTTTCCATAAGTATTTTTCCATCCTTGTGCCCAAGGTTACCAAGGCATGGGTGCAGTCCAATTACTTTGTGATGGTTGTGCATATGTTTGAGTGTTGAAACCTTGGGTCATATTCAATTGTGGGTTTTGCCATGGTCCATTGGAAATAAAACAAAGAGGTTCTACTTAATTTGGAATTAAATCCTCTTGATAGACAACTTTAAGATCCAGTATTGAAGGACATTCCTTTGTATCGTGATTTTCTGCACATATGACACAAATTTCTACACTTTTTAAGTTAAGAGGGCATTCTCTCAAGGCATTCTTCTTTCTAAATTTTGGGCAAAATATAGATAGTGCAGCATTTTCATCTTTTTTCTCATTTTGTACTTTAAGGGTATCTATTTTTTCACTAAGACTCCCCAAAATATCAGTTTTAAAGTTGTCAAGAAAATTGCCTATTTCAGCCCTACTTACTATCCTAGCCACAGATTTATTAATCCTATACATAACAAGATCTCTTGGATTTTTCCCAGTTCTTGCCTTTCCTCTTGAAATGTGTATGCATAATTCACAAATATCTCCAAATGATAACTAAGAAATATCTCCTTTACCCATCAGATTGAGAAGGTCTATCCACTCATCTCTGATAGATTTTAGTAAGAGAGATTTCAAAGTTTCTTCATCTAGATTATGCATTTTAGCCCTTTTTACAATATAAGCAAATCTTTCAACGAAATCTTCAAGATTTTCATCTTCTTTTTGCATCATTTTTGTCAGGCCAGGGTAACTCCAGAATGGGCAGAGAAAAACTGATTGCATAATTCATTAGTTAACTATCATTTATATACATAAATGGAACGGATCAGTTCATCTTCTTGATGACTGTTCGCGTTCCAGTTCACCCATCCGTTGAGGATTAGGTGTCAACATTCCCCCCCTTAATCTGAAGGGATGTTGGTGAGTCCAAGCATCGTTCTGAATCTTTCAAGATTTTCTCTTCCAAGCGCTTTGGTGAAGATGTCTGCAATTTGCTCGTTTGTGGAACAATGACGGAGATGGATTGTTTTGGCCTCAACATGATGTCGGATCAGATGATATTTAGTATTGATGTGCTTAGTACGATCATGGAACTTTGGGTTCTTAGCCAACTTTATTGCAGAGGTGTTATCAATCATGAGTGGAGTTGATTGTATTTGTTTTACCTGCAAATCTTCAAGAATTTTCCTGAGCCACACAATTTCTTTCGTTGCTTCAACTGCTGCCACATATTCTGCTTTTGTTGTGGAATCTGCTAGGACTGATTGTTTGCGTGATATCCAGGAGACAGCTCCTGATCCAAGACTCATAGCATATCCTGAAGTAGATACCCCAGTTTCTTTGTCTCCATCGAAGTCTGAATCAGAGTATCCAATCAAGTTGAAGTCGTCCACCTGTGTAAACTTGATTCCAAGGTCTTGAGTTCCCTTCAAGTACCTTAGAACTCTTTTTGCAGCAGACCAATGTCCCTCACAAGGCTTTTGCATAAACCTAGAGAGGATTCCAACAGCAAATGAAATGTCTGGTCTGGTAGTAGTGAGGTAGATGAGACTTCCTACAAGCTGTCTATACTTTGTTGCATCCTCAAATTCCTTTCCTTCAATAGATGTGAGCTTCAAGTTTTGTTCCAATGGAGTAGAAAGAGGATTGCACTCTGTCATGCCAAATCTGTTTAACAAATCTCCAATGTATTTCTTTTGAGAAAGAAATATGGATTTTGGATGTTGGGTTACTTCAATGCCAAGATAGTAATGAACATAGCCCAAATCAGTCATTTCAAAAAAATTTCCTAATTCTTTCTTTATGGATGCAATATAGCTTTCATTGTTCCATGTCATTAAAAGATCATCTACATATACCACAAGATATACAACTGTTTTGCCAACTTTCTTGACAAATAAAGTTGCATCATCAAGATCAAAATGATTGAAGTTGAGTTTCAGAAGATGCTCAGTTAGTTTTTCATACCAGGCTCGTGGTGCTTGTTTGAGGCCATACAAGGACTTCACAAGTTTGCATACTTTATGTTCATGTCCTTTCACAGCAAATCCTTCAGGCTGGGACATAAAAACATTCTCTTTTAGATCTCCATTCAAGAATGCAGTTTTTACATCCATTTGATGGACTTTCCAACCGTTCTGAGCAGCTAGTGCAAAGAGTGTCCGGATGGTGGCCCATTTTGCTGTGGGGGAAAAAGTTTCCTCATAATCGACCCCTTCCTTCTGTGCAAAACCTTTTTCCACAAGCCTAGCTTTGTGCTTGTCAAGTGAGCCATCAGCTTTGTACTTGTTCTTGTAGACCCACTTGCAGCCGATTGGTTTGGTTCCAAATGGAGGATCAACCAGCTTCCAAGTGCCATTCTTTATGAGGGCATCATACTCCTTCTGCATCGCTTCTTTCCATTCATCATGAAAAGCAGCTTCTTTGAAGGAAGTTGGTTCAAAATCTGTAGACAAGTTCAATTCACAATCATAAGTAACATCCATATCAACAGGTGAATTAGAGTTATCTACATCACCTCCATCTTGTCGGTTTGTATTTCTGGTTCCTGTTTTTCCAATTTCATCAGGATGAACACTTTCAAGTGTCTTTGTCAGCCACTTTGGGGGACCTTTCTGAGATGGTCCAGGCTGCTCTGTTGATTGAGTTGGGACTGAATCAAGATTGAGTCTCCCAATTCTATCAATTACATCACTTAAAGGATCATCCGGTGTTGGAGTTTCATGCACGGGAGATTGTTCTTCAGAAGAAGATTCCACATGCTGATCTAGTATAGGAATCCCCCCTTCAAGATGTGGAATCTGATTATCAAACTCTTGAAATGATTTCGTTTTTGTGAATCTATCCAAGCGATCAAGTTGCCGCTCAACAACACTGCCAGATTTGGATGATTCAAGAAAAATGACATCTCTAGATACAACAAACTTTTTATTTACTTCATCATAGAGAGGGTATGCTTTAGAGGTGTTTGAATACCCCAAGAAGATACACTTACGACTTCTAGCACCAAGTTTGTTTCTATGTACCTTTGGTATTAAAGCATAACATGTGGAACCAAAAATCCTGAGATGTTTTACCGAAGGAACATGTCCATACCACAATTCATAAGGAGTCTTGTTTCTTATAGCACTAGATGGACATCTATTCTTTATATATGCAGCACATAGAACAACATCAGCCCAAAACATTATCTTTACATTTTTGAAGAAAAGCATGGATTGTACCATATTCAAGATTGTTCTGTTCATTCTTTCAGCTACACCATTCTGTTGAGGATTATAAGGCACAGTTGTTTGATGTTTAATCCCATGTTGGCGAAGATAGTGTTCAAATTCATTTGATGTATATTCTTTTCCATTATCAGTGCGAATAGACCCAATATGAGATTGTGCATCATTTTCAATCCATTTATGAAAATTCTTGAATGTTTGAAAAGCATCAGATTTGTTCTTCAATAAATAAACCCAACACATTCTGGTGTAATCATCAATAAATGTCATGATATATTTATTTCCATTTGCAGAAGGAACAGGCATTGGACCACATAAATCTGAATGAATGAGTTCAAGCTTCCTATGTGCTCTTGAATGTGAATCATGAAAATACTGTTTGCTATGCTTTCCTAGAATGCAAGCATCACATTGCTTATGTTTTCTAGGAATGGTAGGCAAACCAGCAACACCATTTTTCTTCAACAAGCGGAGACTATCATAGTTTAAATGTCCAAATCTAGCATGCCATAATAAACTTGACGGAAGTGTACCTTCTTCATGATGAGAAATATATGAGAAATGTTGTGCATGAGCAGAGGTTCCTTGCAGTTTAAGAAGTCTTTCTTCTTCTATTCCCCTCATGACAAGTGAGTGGTCAGATGCCTTTCTTACCTCAAGCTTTCCATCAAACATATGAATGGAGTGACCTTACTGGCAGATGTGGACCAAGGACAGCGAGTTTCTCTTGAGCTGTGGGAGATATAGAACATGATCCAGAAGAAAGTCTGGAAGACCAGGCAGTTTAAGCCTGATTGTGCCAAGCCCTGATGGCTTGATTTTTGACTGATCTGCAAAGTATACTGCTCCATCAACATTGTCAGTGAAATCTTCAAAAAAATCTTTCCTATGAGTCATATGACAGGTTGCTCCTGAATCAAGCAACCAATCATTTTTCGAAGAAGCAAGTGAAGCATTAAACAAATCTTCATTTACTCCAATGTTACATTGTGCCTCAATATAGTGAGCGGATTCAGGTGCTTTACCTTTGTCTGTATCATCAGTTTTACCTTTCTGCTGATTTCTTCTCTGCTCAATTTTGTCCCATGGTAGCTTGCATGTAGAAGCATCATGTGATCCATTTCGTTTGCAGCGAATGCAATGCCGATCTGCCTTTTCTGCTTGAGAATGTCTGCCCCCCTGCCTCTGAAGTATCTTCCTCTTCCTCTTCGTCCATCTCTTCCTCTTGTAGAATCTTGAGCAAGATGCTTTTCTTTATGAGCAAGGCAAACAGTATCTTCAGAAGATTCAGGGACTGTTTTCTTTCCAAAGGCTTTCTCTCTTTCAGCAAACTTTTTCACAAGAGACTCAAAGGTTATGTCTTTAAGATTTCCATTTGCTTGTAAAGACTCAAGATAATTGGAGTAGGTAGGATAGAGTGCTTTGAGAAAGGCAATAAGAGAGATATCCAGCTCAACCTTAGTGGATTTAATATCATGCATTATAGACTTTATTTCAGATGCAAGAGCAAGGGGATCATTATTTTTCAGTTCAAGAGTGAAGAGTTTAATCATGAGCTGAACAACTTCAAGTGCAGAATGTGAATCATAGAGTTCTTTCAGCTTTTGTAAAGCTTCAAAGTCAGTGGAATAGGATGAAATATGACGACTTACTTCTTCATTTACAGATGTTGCGATCAATGCATAGGCTTTGTTGTTCTTGTTTTCCCAAATGACAAGTTCTTTATCTGATGTAGGCTGCACAGGGTCTTTGTCTTCTTCTCCGACACACACTCCCTTCCACAACTCATTGTAGATGAGGGTGTGTTTTACCATCCGAGACCATTCAGAATAGTTCTCCTTGCCAGTGAGAACTATTCCTACCATAGAAATGATTGAATGCATTCTGTAAAAAAATACTTCTGCTAAAAAAACTTCTGCTGATAAAAAAACTTTTACTGATGTACAGTGAAATTGTACTCAAAAGATTTCTGTGGGAAATAACTTTGGTTGTTTAAAAATAATCAGTCATTCACCGCGAGCTCTACAAAGTTGGAGCAGCAACGGTATTAACCGCGAGCTCTACAAAGTTGGAGCAGCAACGGTATTACAATTTCAAAGTTCACTAAAAAGACTAAAAAAATCACCATAAATCCCTTTGATTCTCTAGACCTGAGCCCATAACCAGATTGAGTATCGTTTCTATTAAACACAAATTGAAAAGTTTATTCAAAATCTGGTGGCTGTGCAGAACAGACCTTGTAGCAAAAGAAGATAGCTTAGGATTTTTAATAAAAATGAATAAACTCCCCAGTTACAGCTTTCAACCCACCATGAAAGCCGTGAATGAAGCATCAACTAAAACACGACAAATCCATGTTATAAAATGGTAGATTTTTTTTTTGAACTACTCACGAGGCTGCCCACATGTAGCAGTAGTGGCATTTGACACTGAACTTGGTTTCTAATTCAACGACAAAGCCTTTGTTTGAAGCCTTCGATCACCATCATGACAATAAGGAAAATGAAAACATCTTAACCCTAGCTCCTGGCAGTATGTTTCTCCTTGGACTTTTGAATCAGAGTGGCGCAGCCGGGGCTTATATCTCGGGGTTTCCTCGTACAGCTCACAGAGCTCCACTTAATTTTCGGTTAACTACGTAATGACCTTCGGTGAAACTGTTTATCCCAATCTGCCTACATGAAAATAAGCTCAGAAACATCGTTTCCTCGTCAGAACGTCTCAGTAGGCCGTCTCTTTGACTTCTTGGATGGACGAGATACTCGCGCCCGCGACTACTGGATATTCTGCCCTTGGAAAACTGGGAACTGCCCAGCGTTGGGCTGCGATGATACCATCATTTGCAGCGCAAATCGACCAAGAATTGGGATCCGTTCTTGATGAGGTTACAGTGAGATTTGAGTGAGATAAGGGATAGGTACCGAGAGGAATCGCGGAGTGTACTTGAAAAGATTTGAATCGAAATAGCCAGAGCGGACTTGCAAAACGATTTCAAGAAGTGATACCAAGAAGTGATACCAAGAAGGGATTCAAGGCGGTATTGGGACCATCCCTGGTTTTTCGTGGTGTATATGGTGTGGAGAGGCAGCAAAAACGGATGCGCAGAGAATCAATGTCAGACCAGGCAGAGGCAGAGCAGGTGTGGCAGATGCAGGTCAGAGGTAGAAACGCTCAGGTATTCACCGCAGAAAATGAAACAAATGACAGAGGCAGCGCTCAGGTATTCATGCGCAGAGAAAAGGAGTTACGACTATTCTTAGGACTGGGACCTGTGCTCTGATACCATGTCAGGCCAGGGTAACTCCAGAATGGGCAGAGAAAAATTGATTGCATAATTCATTAGTTAACTATCATTTATATACATAAATGGGACGGATCAGTTCATCTTCTTGATGACTGTTCGCGTTCCAGTTCACCCATCCGTTGAGGATTAGGTGTCAACAATTTTAAAGACTTCATCTTTAAGATTATGAGGTATGCAATAATCCTTGTATTTTTCTAAGAATGTTGTTTTCATTTCTTCCCGTGTTCTTATAGAATGTACTAAGCCCATAAACCATTTTAATGTTGCATCCTCAAGTGTGGCTGGAAACAATTTCAAATTTTGAGTCTCGAACAAGTAGTCATAAGATCTACACAAATCTTCAAACTCAAATATAAATGTTTCAAGACCTTCATTTCTTAATCCATGAAAATTAGGAAGGATGGAGGATGAGATAATTTTCATTGTGGATGTGGTATCTTCATCGAGGATGGGAAATCCAAAAGGTTTTGGACCTCCTCTACCACCTCCTCTTCCTCTTCCTCCACCTCTTCCACCTCCTATATTTCCTCCTCTTCCGCCTCCAATCCTAGGTTGTTCACCTTTCACATTATGTACTTCCCCTTCCCCTTCTTCTTCCATTGTATATTCCTCATAACTGATGTAAGGTTCCAAAATTGGATTTTCTAGTTCCTCCTCTAGCTCTTCTAGTTCTTCTATCAATGGAATGTTTAAATATGTTTCTTCTTCTTCCTCTTCACTAGGGATTTATAGTTCTTGTCCTACAAGTTGTTCTCCAATTGAAGATAGAAAAATTACTCCTTCAGTTGGGGATGTAAGGTCTTTTTCTTCTATTACAGCTTCAATTGAAGAAGTTAGTGAATATTTAGGTTGGATTTCAGATCTAAGTACCTCAGGAAGTCTATGTATGTCTGTAATTGATGGAATATGAGTTTGGGCGGATGGTGTGGCACTACGAAGTCGTGGTGGGATGAGTGGTCATGTTGGAATCGAACTCCTACCTCTACTTACAAATCTACCTCTAGAATCTCTTTCCCTACGCATATCATTTTTTTTAATGAAAATAAAAATAAAAAGACTCTTATATACACTTCCCATGCAACAGTGCCAAAATGTTTGGTAATTTAATTGATGTTAAATTACTTACATAAATTATCAACAAAGGCTAGTAAACTGATGAAATGTATGTGCACTGTATATGCTAGGAGTCTTTGTCACTCACACAATTCGTAGGTTAATTTGAGATATCAAAATGCACATGTTTCTCTACAGCTATGTAAGTAAATAAATCACTCATAAAAATGGAATCAATTCTATTTCTCTTTCTTAAAGAAAGATCACACTCTTCTTGAAATAAACTTCACACTTGCTTCACACTTATAAATAAAATCACACTCACACTTTGCTTGAAATAAAATCACACACACACTTGATTTAAAATGAAATCACTCTTGCTAATAAATAAAATCACACTATAAATAAATCTACTTTAACATAAATAAAGATTAACTCTGCAAATAAAAATCCTATTTATATCACTACAATGTAAATCTATGCTTGTAATCTATGTTAACTTATACTCTGACCATGTGCAGCAGAGATCTCGCTTCACTTCAACAATAAAATGATTAAATAAACCTGCTGCAAAACCATCTTAAACTTATATTCAAAAATCAAAACTTAAGCAATTAAATGAACTAACAAAAATCCTACAGGAAACACATAATAAAATACTAATTACAAATAAAATAAAACCTTACTGTCTTAAGGGGGCCCTCCTACGAGAAGCAAGTACCATTATGATGCCTTCACAAGATGATTAACCATGTGTTGGAATCGCACAGTAGAGAATTAAGAACAAAACAGAGTTTATATTAAAACAGAGTGTTTATAACATAAAATTCCAAGTCTGTGTTTGCTATGCCGAGAGGCATATTTATAAAACTCCTCGCATTAAATGTTTTAGAGTATTACGCCTGATGATTAATTAACATTAGCTATAATTAACTTTGAAAGATAAGATATCGTGATTTTCTCATGATTTTCTATCAACGCAACAAATCATGAGGCTAAAAATCTGCATCTCGCTCGCCTGGTTCGCCTTCTACAGTGGTTGACTTTAGCTTTGATCGGGCTGCTAGGGTGTCTTCTTTATTGATCTAGGCTTTGAAAGTAGGAAAAAATTGTTGTATCAACTAATTTCCATCTGCCCTTATGCCATGTTCTTTCATTGAAGCTTCGCAACCCATAAAACCTTGGACTTAGATGCAGATACATACACCAACTACAGAATCATTGTAATTAAGTAGCTCATGTAAATATTGAGTGAAATAATAAAGAAAAATGATATTTATGAAATAGAAGATGATTATGTACTTGTTATGTTATCAACCTTGTAAATCGATACCCAAATTGGATTTTTGAAGGTCAAAAAGGGAGGAATGGAGTGAAAAAGAGTCGTCAAAAAGAAGAAATTTTGGGGTTCAACACCAACCATGAACCCACGTCTAGCCCAGAAACCTCATGCCTATTCTCGGTTTTTTTTGCTTTGGTGTTTTCAAGCTTATCCAACTAGTAGAAATGAAGAAGAAGAAAATCTAAACGAGAAAACCTAAATTAGAGGTCTCTATACGCTTCTCTGAAGTAACAACCTCTTCTACTCTCAATAAGTCGGTATCCCTCTTTCGCCTCAAAATAAATATGTGTCAATGCACAGTTATCTTCAAATAAATAAATAAAGGTGAAAGAAGAGAAAGGCTTCCTACATAGAGAGGTGAAGCAAGAAACTCCATCGGGGTACTTTTCAAGCTCGCTGGAAGCAAAGCAATGTTTGTGTTCTTGCATGACTCTGTCAGGGTACTGTCCACGCCTTTTGGCAGCGGAGCAACACTAGAGATGAAAAATTATACTCTAAAAATTTTAGGCTCGCAAGCTACACTACTCTTCCCAACTTGAAACATTGTGATTATATTGAATCTTATGTTGTGTTCGACCGATAAGGTATAGGGGGCACCATGTCTAGTCATGGGGTAAGTGGAAAAGGCCAAGGCAATTTTCACGATGAACCAATACTCCCTAAAAAATGAAGGCCATGCACAGAAGGATTTAACCAAAACAGAGAAGTTGGATTCTACTAGTGTGTCGCCAAGTGTTGTGGCGGATGCAACACCCTCCAAAATTTTGGCCTACACTCGAATTTTGGAGCCTACTATGAATCTTGCAATCAATCGTTCCTTAGTCACTTACTGGTCAGTTGATGATTTCAATCCCCCTTCTCGGATATCAAGGGTTGTTCACACTTTTATCTTTGTATATAAAGTTTCATATTCGGGCATGTGAGTTATCTCTTGTCATGCAAATGGATTTTTGGTTTGTATCAAGGGGAAATCTATGTGAAAATGAGTTGTTCTCATCATATAGACATGTTTCACACTCATTTCTAAGGTTTCACACACCATTACACAAGTGTCATCATTATCCTCACAAATTCCATCGACGGGGCCGCACTTTTCGTAAGTTGCCACAAAGGTTGTTGCATTAAGCGAAGTATGCTTTCATATGTTCTGGATGATCTACGTTGTATCACCAAGTATCCAAGTGTGTGGTCACAGTAAATTTTTATCACTATTCACATCAGTTCCATTGATCCCACACTTAGACAAATTCTGGAGGATTCCTGGCAACATAGCCTCATCCAGCCTTCCTAAACCATGCACTTTGCATCTGCAACCCTCAAGCTTTTTCCTTGCCTGTTGAAACTGCACAATGCGGAGAAAGCCTAGCCTCCCTTGGCCCCTAAAACTGCGCAGATGCTTCCTCTAGTGTCCTTCCCTCAGCCAGGGCTCACTGTCTTCAGAAAATGTGTAGTTCTGTCTCTCAAGCCTCTCAACTGCCCATTCCCCCTTACCTCCTGAAACTGTGCAATTTTTCCCCCTAGGGCCCCATCCCGTAGCAACCACTTCCTTCTTAAACTGCGCAATTATGTCCCTCAATAGGAATTGCGCAAATTTTTCCCTCAATATGAACTACACAAATTTTTCCCTCAATGGGTACTGTGAAATCTTATCCCTTAGTCCAGCCCAGTCCCTGACCGCTCCTCCTTGACCTAATCCCAGTTCCAGCTCAGTTAATGGATTATCATGCAGCATCTTAGACTAGGGGTTTATCAGATTGATGTTGTCTTGTCATGAGTGGATTGCAGATATAGGAATTCTACCATGCTATGGCAAGATGATGAAGAAGGAGATGAAGAAGTAGTACATGCTAGATGATTCTTAAGGGGTTGAGGAGAAAAGATAATCATCGTATCAAAAGACCAAGGAACCCTGAGGTACGATAGAAATTCGGAGATCGGGACTGCATGAAGACTCCATCTGATTCACAACCCTTTGGAGGGTATATACGAAAAACAAAGCACATCTTTCATGAAGTTGAAATGCACCTCTTAATATAGTGTGAAGGACAACTTATCATTGTCATATCATTATGCCTTCAATGACATGTATGGTTGCAAGCATTGAAATTCATTCCATGTGTTTCCACTAAGTGTTTCGCTCCCTTTCGAAAGATAGGAAAGATGTCGTATTTTTGTGTATTGGCTGTCACACTTTATGCATAAGCTCATTCTGGTGGTTCCAAGGGATCATCCTTGCATTTATGAGATTTCCTAACCATGTAAACACATGTCACACTCATTCACAAAGTTTCGAGTGTTGTCACGGTCGTCATAAAGTCTATCTTAGGAGTCGCACTTGTCATAGCTAGTCATGAAGTAGTCACACAAAAGTGAAAGTGTTGTTCATGTGTCATGGGTGATCAATGTTGTTGAGTTGTCAAGTATTCTAAGTGTTAGGACACAGTCGAAGCTTCATCACTTCACTTGTCGGTCTCACTAATCTAGCACTTGGCCTTTTCCAAAGAAGCTCCTCGACCCTTCAACTTGGCTTCACCCAACAATCCTGGACTATGCATTGCATAGTTCCAGTCAGTAATATGTGACCTTGACCCTTGGATCCATGCAATGCATAGTTCCTATCCCCCAAGACTGTTGCATTGAGCAATTCTTGAGCCCAAGGCCCAACCTTCCCTTCCAGAATTGTGTAATCTTTTTCAGTTAACCTTCCCTTCCAAAACTGCGTAGATATTGTTCCTCAGCCCAGCCTGGACTGTGCATTCCACAGTTCCAGGAATCAAGCCTTAGCCCTGGCTATTGGGATTACACAATGTGCAGTCACTGAGCCTCCCTCTTCGACCTATAACTCAATTCTGACTCGGTCTTTGAAGTTGAATGCACCATCTTAGACTAGGAGATTTTCAGGATAATGTCGTCTCATCATGAGTGAATTGTAGAAACAGGAACCTGGCGGGATGATGAAGATCTAGATGAAGGTGGAAGACATGCAAAGTACATTCTTGTAGTTGAGCATGAAATTTGATCTCAAGGCAAAGAAAAGGGACACCAGATTGTGACCACAACCCAAGACTTAAGATCATTGAAGATTCTTGTCACCCAGCCATGAGGAGGTGGAAGACAAGAGTATGCTCAAGAAGACATCACTCACATCAACATCATTGGCCTGACACTACCACCAAATCCAAGCAGTTTACATCATCAGTTCCATGTCATGTATTTTCATGAGATTTCATATGCCATATCATCATTGTGGACCATGTATATCATATTCAAATGTATTGTAAAGTGGAAGTCCAAAGGACACACATGAATATGGAGAGTCATGTAAGTTGAAGAGTCATAAGAAGTTGAACAATCATGAGGTTATTCTAAGAGTCACAAAGGGGAAGAATCACCCCTTGGTTTTATATACCTCTTCATTGTATGTGTTAGCGCTTGAGATTTCACCCTAGGCTGAGGAAGGTAAACCTTCAAGGCTACATCAAACCATTTCACCTCGTAGCTAGCCCTACAAGGTATGAGAAGGCTCTCTCGGGTCAGATTCGATAGATCTTTCAATATGATTAGGCTGACCAATTAAGAATAAGGATTTTAGGCTAGTAAATTGATAGGGGGTTTGGATTTAATGATTTTTGGGGTTTTTTAATGGAATGACGGGGCTTTTCTGGGCTACATGGGCAAAATCACAGCTTCAAACAGAAAAATATAATGACTACACAGGTTATCAACTGAGGCAAGGTAGGCATGCAATTTAACACCAAATCTGGTTTCAAATGGGATGGCAAGACTGGTGAGGAGCTAAGGAGGGCAGACAATAACTCTGAATCCTCCTTAAACAGTAGAAAACATTGAATGCGAACAAACTTATAGGAGGAGCATATAATACTATGAATTCCTACCTAATCACTTCATTTGTTCAGCTTGAAAGGGTCATGAAATGAAATGGAACATACTGATTACATATGAGACAAAGGGAAAAACTTATGCTAAATCAACATACCACATGAATCTCAGCAAACAGAGCTTTGAAATTCCATTAAATTCTCTGCAGAAAACTGTACCATACAAAGCTCTCTGCTTCTCCAGCAGCTCCCAGCGCTCAGAAAAACTCCCTTCTTTCTCCACTGACTAACTCTCTTTCCTTTACAAATGACATTTTTAATAAAATAAATCCAACTGCTGCCCAAAAGAGGGGCGCTGTTTTAACTAACATCACAAAAATATCAAACAAAATACAGCTGGGGGAAAACAAGTCGACCCCAAGACCAGGAATTTGTTTTTATCCTTATTTAACAAAATAAACTAAAACAAAGCAATCAGCGCTTCCTGAAAATAAAAATACGCTCCTTCTTCTACTCGAACTGTTGAAAACTGATGAAGCGGTGGCATTAGTGGCATTACAGGTGTCAATTTCCATTGCTGAAGATAATCGAATCTTGTGTGCCAGTTTGCAACTGCAGTCAAAAAATAGCTTATCGGTTCCTGATTCTCTGCTATGACAGGTGTTCAGGTAGCGCCAATGTCGAGGTTCATTTGAGCATATCACGTTCCTGGCACTCCATTCGCTGTACAAGTCGATTTCCAAAACCAATGCATAAAGCTTTCCTCAAGTTTTTACTAATGCCCCCATTTTCTGGTGAATTTCCTTTTGGCCGCACATCTAGAGATTCATTTGTTATTTTATGCATTATGGCCGAGAGTCTCGCTGCCTCATATCTTTGGAAAACATCATAGATCTCACCTGTTTGTCGAGGAGAATACATTTTCACATGATAACATTGCTGCGATCGTCAAAGTTTGAGATAAGCAACCCATCTCATTTGCTGCTATCAGAGCCGAAGGTTCCAATGGAAGCTCTGCCATTTGCCTTCCAATTTTAGTTATCAATCCATCCTCATCAATCGCATCAATTAGGTACAGTTGCTTTGTTCTTGTAAGCATCTGCGGCATTTGCAGACAAATCCATAGTCTGAAAGGAATGATTGGCGCTCTTTCCATGGCATATCTTCTTCAATGTAAGATATAAATACCTGTTCACCTTTCTTAATCGGCCCAATCGCTACCAATATCGCTTTACCATCTCTGTCAATTTGGCTCACAAGAATGGTTTATGCAGCTCTGCAATAGAAAGAAACCGCTGCCTTGACAGCATGCAGCATAGTCATCGCCTAGTGCTTCAAGGAAAGGTCTTGTGATTTTTTCAGCTTCATCCTTTCCATTTTATCTTGCGAAATACTGAATACATTCCATATGCAGCCCATCTTTGGCTAATGCCCGTGTATATACAGGAACAAAAAAAATTGAACTCTCTTACATATTTGATACTACATAACACTGTAACATGAAAGCCTATGCATGATGCAAGAAGAGACTTAACATACAACCTTAACTAAGTGTGAAAATAAACTATCGTAACTCGTAAAAAAGACAGAATGTGAATCAAGAGAAGGCAAGGACGTAACTGTTACAAAAGACTCAGATTATCAACCCTATCTATCACATCTAGAGCTTTAGTCCTATTGATGTCAAAGTCTAAGGTTGGTAGTGTAGAATGTCGCCTCAGTCCATTAAACTCATTCTTCGTGTTGGTAATGGGAGAGTGACTATTGCTTTTGATCAGCTTACATGTAGACTCGTCAATGGATCTTAACTTAGTTGTATCAAACTCTTGACTTTTACTTATCCCAGGTGTCAATTTTCTGAAATTTACAGCTTTTAACATATCTCTCTCTGCCTCAGAAAGCTCAAGAAGAGGTTTATCCTGTCCATTTGCTGTCGGAGTTGGATTTTCTGGATTTGTCGCAGGGAGATTTGCAGTCTTTTTTATTGGAGAACGTACAGGTGATTTAATAGGAGACTTGTTGCCATTGAGGCTGTTTTTGGCTCGACTAACAAGATGATGAAGCCACACAATCAGTTCAAAAATGTAATATTCTGTCCTCTCTTTCTCTGCATAGTGAAAAGTTTGAACGAGTGTCAACTCATTGTGTCCAGGTAACCTTCGATCTAAGGCAGATCCTGTGTTTGCCCACTCTCCAACCCATCCAAACCCATGATGTGCTTTGGTTGTATTGGTAGCAACTGGAACAAGCCACGTTAAAATTTTCTCCATCTCTGCTTTGATCTGTGGGACAGTAAGCTCCTCTTCCACAGGATATGATTGAAGCTTGGACCGTAAAGCTGACTTTATACTTAGAGGCAAACCTCGATACAGTGTATCTCTGGTGTTGGGAGGAACAGAACTTGGACGAGAAACAAGACTATCAATTTGGTTGACAATATTTGCATAGTGTAATGCAAGACCAACAGGACCTAGCCTCTGAGGACTTCCCTGTGCATTCTTTTTGCTGAGAATCTTTTCACTTTCCAAGTCCTGAGTGGTTTCTCCACGGGAGCGCCCCTTTCGATGTTGCGCATTTTTGGCAATTGCGCACCTCATCTTTGCTAGTGGTAATTCATAGACAATTGAAGCTCTATTTTCATTCAAGTACTTCATCTCCTTAAATTCACCTCGCCTATCTTGAGCAAGCTCCATAAGACTACCACTATATTCCTTAGGAGTGAACAATTCAAGCTTGACATATGGTTCCTCAATTGACTGTCTCTTTCCAGCCTCGGGCAATGCAGATGGATTGGAACATTCAACCATTTCACCATTTGTGCAACGGATCTTGTAGACAACACTTGGTGCTGTAGTTATCAAGTTCAAGTCATATTCCCTTTCCAGCCTTTCCTGAACAATTTCCATATGTAACAGTCCTAGAAACCCACATCGAAAACCAAATCACATTGCACTTGACGTTTCTGGTTCAAACTTTAATGCTGCATCATTTAGTTGTAATTTCCCAAATAGTCTCTCGTAATTCTGTAAACCTGTGTGCACATTGATTCAAACAATATCCTATAACTGTCAACATATAGGGTGCATTATGAATTTCTCAGGGTATAGACTTTAATTATGAGCAACAGAACCACAATAACTTCCACAACACATTGAATGGCCAGAAGAAGCTCAACTGGTCAGCATCAACAAGGAAAAGACCACAGAACACCATTGGTGTTGCTTCCTTGTACCCTGGTAGACCAGTTTCTGCCCTTTTTACTGAGTTTTTTATAGTGTCCCTAACTCTTGCATCTAATACAGACCTTATCGATGCTGCCAAGTAGCCAACCTCACCACGCCATCTGCAAGCAACTGAATCACTTTGAAGAGCTCATCCAAGCCATCAAGATGCAGATGTGCATTGTGTATGAGGTCATACTTGCACGAATCATAAACATCTGGAATCTGTGTGATATCAAACCGGTCCTTTCTTTCATTGTACAAGTCTCGCTCCAGCTTTTTCCAGCGCGCAAACATTAAGAGGAATCCTTCACTGCATTAGATGTCTGCTCATCAAATATGGCCTTCTTCATATTTGAACCCATCTGTGTCACAAGTGCATAGAGAGGAGATTTCAAGCCAAATTGAAACCATATGAAACGGAAAAAGGCAACTTCGAAAGTATTCTGGAACAGAGTAAAATGTATCAGAAACAGAATCAATTGAGGGCGACCGAACCAAAAATATTCATCACTGAGCCGCACCAATGGAATTCCTTGAACTACAGCATGTTTGGATTGGATTTCTAGTGCCATCTTTCTTATGATTACTTGCAGTTTAGTTCCAACCAATAGAATTATAATCAAAGGAGAAAAACTTAACCAGAAGTATGCCTGACAACCATGCACGTTGAGAAGTAAGTATATCACAGCAAAAACCCATAATGGAAGGCTAATCCCAACAACTGTCTTGAAGTCATCATCCAGGGATCTCTCAATATATTTGTGAAAATTAAATCTGCTTCCTGGAGCTAAGTGTGCAGAGATGAAGCCATGGCGCAATGTGAAGTAATCGACTTTAGTCACTGAACATAAAAACTGAAACAACACATATTAATGATTTCTTCTTCAAAACAGGGTTTTGAAGAAGAATCAATCTCTGACATGAGACGGAGTCTAACAGTATGAGCAAGGGACTTTTCACCTTGGCTCCTCCCGCAAGGCATTAGAGAGATAAGCTAGTTCTTTTGAGGAGCAAGGAGTGGTTCCAATGCTGCACTAATGGAGCTAGCGATGTTCATTGTATACATGTGTCTTGGAACTTTTGCTTAATATCAGAAGCCCTCTGGGCCAGCACATTCTTAATGCATGGACTATGGATATTTGTAAGACTATTCTATGAATGTTTGTAATTCATGTTTGCTTTCATCTATGTTAAAGTAGTTAAAGTATTTCGGTTATTTTGGATCTCATCTTGAGAGAATGTGTTGTGAATGTTATGAACATTGTCTCATCCTTGTGGACTACTTCATTGGATATTCGATAGAATTTTCCTTTACACATTAGTTTCATGACCATCTCATCGATGTGGATTATTCCACTTGATGTTGTACAAGTACTTCTTGTTTATGCGTGTCTCTACTATGGTGGTACTACTACCTCTCTCTTAGTAGGATCACTTCTCCTCCCCTTTGCAGTGAAATAAATTAGACACATATGCCAGTGGACACTCACCAGGCACACCCCCCTTGTTGTTCGAAAGCACATTCTTATCCCTCTCTCTTGTTGATAGTTAGATCCAAGGCATATCCTTGAGATACATGGAAAGCATGCCATTATACCAGATGGGGCTTCTATTCCAAATGGTGTGAGGTCTAATTGGGACTTCATATTGAGGAGATACCTCGGTTGACGGATTTCTAGCACTATCAACAGATTACAAGCATGATAGTAAATAATTTCATAAGTGATAGCTGTGTTGACAGATGGTGAAGGTCCTTATGAGGGAGATAATGGATGGAAAGGGATCAACTTTTGTTACATAACATACACATGCAATAAATTTCTATTTTTGACAGGGATGATTAGGGAACTCTTTGAAGATTTTATCACTATGAAAGACAATGTAAATGTTTTATGACATGTAAGTAAGTGTTGTGCAACTAGAGAATGGAAATACAATCGTTTCTCGTATTCCCTTTTGTGTCTTTACTGGTCTCATTTATAGTGGATTGACCAAGGAATTGTGATAAAGAAATGGATGTCGCCATTAAATAGAAGACATATTGTATAACTCGGCCTCTATCTGTAAACCACTCATTAGAATAATTTATGATAGACAACATAAATTCTTGGATGTCAAATTTACAATTTCAAATTTTTTACTTGTCACTTTGGACATTTCAAATTTTTTCTTCACCATCAAATAGTTTAAAAAATGAAAAAAAAAAAAAATGTTATGCGGAACATGATATTCTAGGTCTGCTTAAAAAGAACTTTATTTCATGCATTGAAGTGTTGATCCTCCCTTGACAATGGTACAAATCAATCACTTAAACCCCAACACCCCCATGTCTTAGCAATTGAACTTGCAAATTCTTAACTTGGTGTTTTTGGTTATTCAACAAGTATGGTAGATTTAAAGAAGTGAATCGTTCACCTGTTGACGGTGTTGGACTCGCAAACATTCAGGGGATCTCCCTGATATGAATTCCCAACTAGACCTCACATCGTTTGGTGTAGGATTCCCATCCGTATGATGGCCTGATTTCCATTTACTTAGAGATTTACCTTAGCTCTTGTTGTTCAGTACATGAGAGTGTTACACTGGTGTGTTCAAAAAGCGAGGTGAGTGTGCCTGGTGAGTCCATAATGTAACTATGTCTAAGTTCTCTTACTACAAAAGGGGGATATTAAAGTGAGCCTCTAAGTGAGAGGTAATAGTACCACCAAGGAAGAGACACATGGGAACTAGAAATATTTGTCCAGCATCCAATGGAATAGTCCACAGCGGATGCGATAGTATTTAAAACCGAAGTAGAAGGGAAAACACATACACCATTTAGCATATTAGTCCATATGGATGTGACAATCGTTATAACCAGTAAATGAGGAAGGTTTGTCTAATATCCTATGGAGTATTCCACAAGGATGAGATAATGTAAGTACTAAAACAACCGAAGTAGTTTAACTATCTTAGTACATGTGAAACAAACATGCATTACAAATGCCGAAAGAATAGTACTACAAACATATACAAAACATGCATGAAAATGTGTTGGCCTTAACAGGCTTTTGAATTAAGCAAAAGTTCCAAGACACATTTGTACACCATACATCACTAGTCCCGATAGTGGGACATTGGAGCCACTCCTCGTTCCTCAAAGAACTAACTGAAAACTCTCAAGGCTATGTGGGAGGAGCCAAGGTGAAAAGTCCTTTCTCATACATTGGGAGTGGTATATATAGCCAAGGGTGTGCTCGACCCTTGTGACTCTTGGACTGCCCTCATAACCATTCAACTTCCTATGACTTTTCAACTGACATGACTCTTCATCTTCATGTGTGTGTCTGTTGGACTTTCACTTTACATTACATACAGTTACAAGAGATATGTCCCATAGTAGTGATGTGGCCTTGACAACTAATGACATGACTTGACATGACACTACTGATGTGGACTGGCTCACTGTGGTGGCAATGTCAAGCTGTTGTTGTTGCTAAGGGATGGATGTGTTCTTGGATGTGCTTAGTCTTCTCCTCCGAATGGCTTGATGTTGTAGGGTCTTCAATGGTCTTGGTCCCTAAAGATCATTACATGCATGGATTCCTTTCGCTTGCTCTTTGATTAGCTTCTTTTGACCATCCAACTGCAAGTGAGTCTTCTAGCATGTGCACTCCTTCTTCATCCCATTCATCGTCTCGCCATGATCTATCAATGTACCTGTTCCTAGAATTCACTCATGATGATATGACATCAAATCCAAAGACCTCCTAGTTTAATATGATGCATTTTTTTCCATGGTCTGGACCCCGGACAGATGACAGGCTGGGAAGAGGGCCCAGTAATTGTGCACTGCGCAGTTCCAGGTGACAAGGGGGAGACTAGTCACTGACACTGCGCAAAGCGCAGCTCAGGATTGGATGAGGAACTTCAAAGCATAGTCTTCACTGTTGGGAAAAATTGCCAACGGCCACTAGGAGGTAGGATTGCGCAGTTGAGGTCACTAGTGGCAACTGCAAGGTGGGAACCTGGGAGGAACCTCTGTGCAGTTTCTGGGAATAGTGAGTCCCAGCTGAGGGAATACACTGGGAGGATATCTCTATGCAGTTCTAGGAGGGAAATTAGTCTCAGGTCTCTATGCATTGTAGGGTTCCATCATGCAGGGAGGAGGCTTGATGAATGATCTCATGAAGTGCACAGTTCATATCGGGATCTGAGGCAGTTTCTGCGCAATTCTAGGAAGGAATGCAGGTTGCTGACTTAGCCAAGCATTGCAGTGTCACAAGACTCTTTGAACTTCAGCCACATACACATTCAGAAGCCAGAACACAGTGAGGCGCAACATTTATTTACATAAAAAAAAAATTGCAGAAAAGCAAAGAAAACAAAACAGCAAACAAAAAAAACACAACAAGCAATGAAAAGACTATGTACATAGCGCGAGGTGCAACCCCTCAATCTCATTGAAAATAACATTTTAATTCTTGTCCATTGACAGGGAGAGATTCAATCTTCCTGTCATGTGATTGAAGACAATACGTGTGTTGGCCAAGTGTCTCATGGATTGTAAACGGACCAATCCATAGGGATTGAAAATTCGTGTGCTTTCCTTTGCCCTTGTGGGTTTTGTCCCACTTTAAGACTAAGACACCCACACTGAATCTAGTACGCCATGCAGACTTTCTATCGAACCATCTCTTGATACGGTTCTGGTGGAATGTAAATTTTTCTTTTTCTTTCATCTTTTCTTCCTATAATTTGTGCACTGTGTCCATCCTACATTGAACTAAAAGACATGGCTTGCCTTGGGATTCTTGGGACAGCTAGAGAACAGAAAATTATATGTTCGGCGGGAGGATGGCTTCCTTTCCATATACCAAGAAGTAGGGGGAAGTATTCAGAGAAGGCTTAGGTGTGACTCGATCAGCCCATAAAGAATTCACCAGAGTGGAGTGCCAGTTTTGTTGTTCAGAGTAAATGGTCTTTTTGATGATGCAAATGAGGTTCTTGTTTGTAGATTCGGCAAGACCATTTCCCTGTGGGTAGTAATTAGTAGAATTCTTCAAAACAATACCATTTTCCAATGCAAATTCATAAATATTTAACGAATAAAAGTACGTTGCATTGTCAAAAACAAGTGATGTAGGAACGCCAAACCTGGAAATGATATTCTGTTGTAGGAAGTTGATGACTTCCTGATTGTTCACTTGTTTCAGCAAACTACTTCTATCCACCACGTGAAGTAATTTGTGGCAGTCAAAATATAGTAGTGTTTCTTTGATGAATGTGGGAAAATTTCCCCAATGATATCCAATCCCCACTGTTGGAATGGTTCTTCTACTGCAACAGGCTGTAGCGAGGTTGCTAACTTTCGACTTCTGTCGGCACATCTCTGACAGACCAGACACTTGCAGGCATAAGCGTGTGCATCCTTGAATAATGTAGGCCAATAGAAATCAGCCCACACAACCTTGTGCGCTATTGTGTTACCCGCCAAGTGTCCCTTGGCTAGTCCATCTGGAGAACACATAACACCTTTTCTAAATCTTGTTCCTCTAGGCACCTTAGCAAAATACTATTGTGGTGCTTTTTGTATAGAACTCCATTCACCAGCTAGTAAGATATATCTTTGATTCAGAGTTCCCTCTTCTTCCACATAGAAAAATGGGAGGGCAAGGTGCCATGCTCAAGGTACTGACACACTTATACGTACCAATAGCTTCTGTGTGAAGTGGGAGAGGCTCGCTCAACATTGTACATTTCTATTTCTTGCTCCCAACCTGCGAGCTCTTCTTCTTCCTCCTGCGCATGTACTTCTTCCGCTACTAGTCTGCAAAGACCATGACCCTTGATGGTGTGAACTGGCTTGATGTCAAGATCATACTCTTGCAGTCCTGTCATCCAGTTCACCCTTCTTTCACCCAACTCTTGTTGAACAAGCAATGATCTGACTGTTGGGTGCGGCACAAAGATAATGCAATGGTTTTTCAATAGGTAGGGTCTGAAATGCTTCACCGCCTTGTACACTGCATATGCTTGTTTTTCCACAGTGGGATAGTTGAGTTCCAGTCCTTGCAGGCTCGCACTCATGAAGGAGATGGGTCGCTCATTGTTCAACTTGTCCTTCTGAGTGAGCACCGCAATGAGTGAAGTGTCGGAAGCAAAAGTATAGAGCAAGAAATCTTTGTTGAAGTTTGGGTTGTATAACATTGGTGCCTCTGCTATTTCTTGCTTGATATGGGTGAACACGTCCTTTTCCCTCTTTCCCCAACTGTAAATTTTGTCCTTCTTGATCATCTCTTGAATGGATTTAACAATTTGCGCATAATCAGAGATGAACTTTCTGAGGAAGTTGATCTTCCCCAAGAAAGACTGCATGGATTTCTTGTTCACAGGGTGAGGAATCTACATGATGGTCCAAACTCTGTCTAGATCTACCTTGATCCCACTTTTGGAAATGATGTGTCCAAGCAGGTTACCCTCAGACACTGCGAAGATGCTCTTCTTGGGATTCAAGGATATCCCGTATTTTCGACATTGCTTGAAAATTTTCTTAAGATGGCGCAAGTGGTCTGACCGCTATCTTGAGAAGACTATCACATCATTGAGGTAGACCACTACACTCTATCTAATGAGCCCATGGAAGGTGATGTCCATTGCATGATGAAATGTTGCACTTGCATTCACCAACCCAAACAGCATTATGTGGAAAGTGAACGTACCCTACTTGGTACGGAATGTTGTTTTAAGTTTGTGAGGCTCTGCTACCAGAACTTAGTTGTATCCTCAAAAGTCTTTAAGCAAATAAAACATCTTTACTCCATATACTATCTATAGTATATGCTCCATGGATGGCACTAGGTAGTTGTCCTTATCCAAGGCACGATTGCGATTACGAAAATCTACTCACAAGCGGATCTCCCCGGACTTCTTTTTGACAAGGATGAAATTGGAAAGCCATATCGAATGTCTCACTTTGTAAATGATCTGAGCATCCAGTAACTTGGTAAGTTCTTTCTGTACGAGGGGCTCAAGTGATGCATGAAATTTCCTTAGCTTTTTCTTAAAAGGCTTGGCCCCTTCTTTGATTGGTATGACGTGTTGGATCATTCGCATTTCGTATGTCTTAAGATCATTGTACATCCACATGAATACATCACGGTACAGTCTTAAAAGGTGGATGAAAGCTTACCACTCTTGTGATGTACAACGTGTACCAAGATTTGCAAACTTCGGATCCTTATCCTTTCCTAGATTAATTTGTTCGTGCAACAATGTAGAGTTATGTGTGGGTTTTGGCATTCACGGGTCCCTAAAAGAAGTTCTGCAAGTCATATATCCTCTCAAATGATACCATACCCTTAGGGATGAGTTTTCCTTTTCTTGCATAGGCTACATCCTATAGAGACTGCTCGTGCTCATCCTCTTCTATCACTGCATATTTGAAGAGGTTAGTGTTAGCCATGAAATGCAATATCTGTTGATCATCATCAAAAACACGTAAATTAGTGATGTTGTTTAGGACAGATGGTTTATAAAAAATCTCAACAGAAAAATATATCCCGTAATGGTAACATCCTAGCAACTGCATTCGCCAAGGCATCTGCAGCTGCATTATGCATTCTTGGTACTGAAATAATGTTAAAAGCTTGGAATTCAGAGATGAGTCACCATACCTCTTGTTGATAACTCTTAAGACGAGAAGACACACAATGTATAGTGTTACGTACCTGACGCACCATGATATCTAAATCACCTACCACTTTTAGAACAGAAATTTTGAGGTTGATGGCGTTTTGTAAGCCCAAGACGAGTGCTTCATACTTAGCGGTGTTGTGCATGCGCTCAAACTCCAAGCAGCTAGAGATTAAGTGTTTTCTTTGTAGTGGGTCTGTTAAAACACAACTAGCTCCAGAGCCCTCCTGCATCTTGGATCCGTCAAAGTACATGGTCCACATATCATCTGTACAAGGACCGCTTGTCGCACTAGTACTACTATCACTACTACTACTACTATTACAAACTATTGTACAAGTTTCATTTTCTTCAGTTGGGCATGGAAGGAGGCCCAACTATGTGTCTAGTGGGGCAGGGGATGGCTCTACAAGATATCACCCCAAGTGTGTTTCCAGAAAGAAATTTCCGAACATAAGTTTTGTGAAAGCCAACGTTTCATTTTCTCCATCAAATGGAGTCATATTGTGCTTCATGTATCTCTCTAACAATACTCATATATGGTTGTTTCTACCCTTATACAGAATCCATAAGTGTGACCAGTCAGTGGAAAAGTATCCTTCCAACTTGTTTGACCAGTGTCTACTCAACAACATGTAGTATGCTTCCAAGATGTCCACAATCACAATATTGATGCATTGATGAACTCATCTATCAGACGATAACCTGATGATCACATCCCTGAGTTCATCAATGGTTGGTACACATGTTCTTTCTAGCTGGATGATCTGCGCACTTGTCTTACTCCATTGAGCATTGATCTTCTTAGTGATGGAGAGTGGCATGACATTAACCGATGTGCCTGAATCAACCAAGCAATTGTGGACATTGAAGTTGAAAATTTCGAATGATAACAAGAATGGTGGGCAGAGTGAATTCGCCTCCTCCATGTGGAGTGCGTTAAGCACAAATGTGAGCGTGTCAGGAGACTTAATTGATCCCTTACTGGAAGGGATAGCATCACCTGTAGAGGTTTTCCCGAGTGCTTGCAGAAGAATTTCCCGTTGACTCATGATTTTGGTTAGCTCATACAGAGATATGTTTTCAAGAGTCTTGTTCATGTCTTATACAATGTTATAATCCAAAGCGGGTAGACTCCCTGAGGTGTCCTGGGGTGGACTTGAGTTCATGGTTTCTAGTGGACTACTTTTGTCTTTGCTTATTGTGGAAACACTCTTTGTTGTAGTTGTCTTCCCGGACTTGCTCTGAGTTTTTTGTGTTGAGTTAACCAGCGAACCTACTATCCTTAACATATCTAGTGTTATTATCTCTCAATATCTCAAACACAGTGGGGACCCCTTGGCTTCTCAAGTTGTATCGGTTGTTTTTCTTTACGGCCAAGCCATCACTAGGAGGCTCCTTCTAAGTGATGGTCTTCAAGGTTGTGCGAGTACAATGATACACGTTTACTACATGCCCAGTACATGGGGCTTCATCAGATGCAACAACTTCTTCTTGATCGTCATTAGGCTCAAACTTCTCATTATCTGCGAGGTTGTTGGATAACTATGTAGCCATGCTACTCATTACATGGTTCCATTCCAAGCACTTTCTTTCCAAATGTTATTCATGATGAAACAAGCAGTATGAGTCTATTGCGAGCTGGTCAAGGTCTAGAACCAAATTGGAGCTCTACGCAGATTTGGAGGCCTAGTTGCTACTGTTGCCTGAAGCTACATTCTTCTTCTACATGTACTTGGGAGGCCTATTGTTAATGGTTGTCTCACTCATCCGTTGTTTGAGTTCAGTAACTTCGGTGGTTAGGGACTTGAGGAGACGAGTAAGGCACTCAATTTCACTTGATTTCTTTTCCTTAGCCTTACTTGTAGAGGCCTGAGACCTCTTTCCAGTGTCTTTGGAGTCCTTAGCAGATTCGTCATCTACAATGACTCCAATAGCGTGTAGGACTTTCCCTACAGAAATAGCCTCTTCACAATTTTTTGTCAATGTTGGTCTCGTAGCTCGCTTGACGAGTTGTGAAATACTGGTTGACAGTGCAGACATGTAGTAGTCGATGGTGATGGAGTCATGAGGTTTAGTGTCTATTGAGAACTTGTTCAGAATGTGATTAAAGCTTTGATATAAATCTTTAACCTTTTATTTCTACTCCATCTTGGTACTATCTAGCTCTTTCAACAACATGGCGGGAGTCTTGTCTTCAGCAAAATTTTCAAGAAATATCCTTTTGAACACCCCCCAGTTTTGGATGGAATTTGGTGGAAGGTTGTGGTACCATACAGTTGCTCTGCCATCCAAGGTACATGGAAACAATTTTCATGCAACGTCATCATAATGTACCTCGAGTGTCTGCAGATGTAGGTAGAACGTGTCTAAGTGATCTTCCTCCTTCACTATCTTGTCAGGGTCATATTTCTTCAAGAGATTCTCTGTGTGTCTTGGCATCTTGTGCAGGACATCCGGGAGTGACAATGGGCCCTGAGTCATCCATTCTAGATTTTGTTCTACCATGTTGTCCTCTTCGTCGTCCTCCTCCTCCTCTTCTGAATCTGATGATTCTTCTTCTAAGTTTGTTGGTTCTTCTTCCTCTTCTCCTCCTCCTTCGTTTCCCTCCCCTCCACCTACTCCATCAGAACTTGAGCCTGAGAGTAAGAGGTTGTCTTCTTCTTCCTTTCGAAATATTGGGCATTTCTCTTCTTTCTCCATAGCTTCTGCCAACTCTTCAAGAGTGGGAAAGATCACTTCTTCTACCGATGAAACTAACACTCCTGTTGGGGTAGGATTTGCTTCCTCTGAGAATATGGAAGAGCGTACACTCCTGGAATCAGTCCAACAACTTTTACAAATTGTCAAGTGATGGGATGGACAGCTCAAATATGATGATGCAGGATTTAACGTTTGGGTCTGGGAGGTGAGAAATGACTAAATTTAGAATTGTGTGTATGGGAGAGGGATTGGATGTTACTGCCTTGACCGGATGATGGATGAGTGGGGTTGGTGGGACAATCAACCATAAACTATTGGCGGCCTTCCTTCTAGCACCATAAATGTTGACAGTGTTGGACCCGCCAACATTCAAGGGATCTCCCCAGTATGAGTCCCAACTAGACCTCACACCGTTTGGTGTAGGAGTCCCATCAGGTATGATGGACCAGATGCCATTTACGTAGAGATTTTCCTTAGCTCTTGTTTAGCACATGAGAGTGTTACATTGGTGTCTTCAAAAAGAGAGGTGAGTGTGACTGGTGAGTGTCTAATGTAATTTTGTTTAGGTTCTCTTACTGCAAAAGGGGGAGAGTAAAGTGAGCCTCTAACTGAGAGGTAATAGTATCACCCAAGAAGAGACACACGCGAACCAGAAATTTTTGTCCATCATCCAGTGGAATAGTCCACAGTGGATGTGGCAGTCGTTAAAATCGAAGTACAAGGGAAAACACATACACCATCCAGTAGAGTAGTCCACAAGGATGTGACAATCATTATAACCAGTAAACGAGGAAGGTATGTCTAATATCCTACGTAGTATTCCACAAGGATGAGACAATAGTGATAACTAATACAACACATTCCCAACAACGTAAGTACTAAAACAACCGAATTAGTTCGACTATCTTAGTACATGTGAAACAAACATGCATTACAAATGTTCAAAGAATAGTATTACAAACATCTACAAAACATGCTTGAAAACCTGGTGGTCTTAACAACCTTCTGAATTAAGCAAAAATTCCAAGACACATTTGTACACCATACATCACTAGTCCCAGTAGTGGGACATTGGAGCCACTCCTCGCTCCTCAAATAACTGACTAAAAACTCTCAAGGCTATGTGGGAGGAGCCAAGGTGAAAATTCCTTTCTCATACAATGGGAGGGGTATATATAGTCAACGATGATGCTTGACCCTTGTGACTCTTGGACTACCATCATGATCATTCAAATTCCTATGAATTTTCAACTAACATGACTCTTCATCTTCATGTATGTGTTCGTTGGACTTTCGCTTTACATTACATTTGGTTACAACAGATATGGCCCATTGTAGTGATGTGGCCTTGACAACTCATGACACAACTTGACATGACACTGTTGGCGTGGACTGCCTGGCTATGGTGGAAATATCAAGCTGATGTTGCTGCTGAGTGATGGATGTGTTCTTGGATGTTCTTTGTCTTCTCCTACGCATGGATTGATGTTGCGGGGCCTTCAATGGTCTTGGTCTTGTAAGATGGTTACATGCATGTGTTCCTTTCGCTTTCTCTTTGATGAGCTTCTTTCATCCATCCCGCTGCAAGTGACTCTTCTAGAATGTGTGCTCCTTCTTCATCCCATTCATCATCTCACCATGATCTATTAGTGTACCTTTTCCTACAATTCACTCATGACGGGACGACATCAAATCCAAAACCGCCTAGTATAAGATGATGCATTTCTTTCCATGGTCTGGGCTCAGGATAGATGACAGGCTGGGAAGAGGGCCTAGTAATTGTGCACTGTGCAATTCTAGGTGAAAGGGAAGGAGATTGGTCACTAAGACTATGCAGAGCACGACTCAAGCTTTGATGAGGAACTCCGGGGCACAGTCTTCACTATCGGTAAAAACTACGTAGTGGCCACTAGGATGAAAGATTGCGTAGTTGAGTTCACCAGTGGCAGCTGCAAGGTGGGAACCTGGGAGGCACCTCTGCGCAGATTTCAGGGGGAAGACAAGACAGGGCAGTAGAAGGACCAGAGGGGACAGTTCTGCATATTCTTTTAGAGCAAGGAGTCCCAGTTGAGGGAAGACATTGTGAGGAAATCTTTGCGTATTTTTGTGAGGCAAAGTAGGCTCAGGTCTATACACATTGCAAGGTTCTATGTTAAAATTGGCAACTAGGGTCGAACTCCATGTGGGTCATCTTATTAATGGAAGCTGATATTTTTCTTAGATCCCTCTCATCGAGAGGTGTAGGATTCATCTAAATATCGTCTGATTCCGATAATTATTCATGGAGATATGAATTTATTTGTGTTATGGGACAATTCGTCAAGGTTGGCCAACAACCAAATAAACCCCACTTGTGCTCAACGTTTTAGTATAAATAGAGGTGGCCTTCAAGTCATTTTCAACACACTTGGGATCTCTTCCTCTCTACTTGTCTTTAGGTATTAGTAGGAGGAGATATCCTAAGTGATAACTTTGTCCCAATCCAGAAGGTAGAAGCCGGAACTGCCGGGAAAAGCCAAAACTGTTGGGAAATGCCGGAACTTCCCGAACTGCCGAGAAAAGCCAGAACTGCCAGGAACTGCTGGGAATTGCCGAAACTACCTGGAATAGCCAGAATTTCTGGAACTACTGGGAATAGCCGGAACTGTCGGGAAAAGCCAAAACTGCCAGCCGAAATTGCCAGAACTGTCGGGAACTACCGAAACTGCCGAGAATAGCCGGAATTGTCGAAACTGTCGCAACTGTCGAGAATAGCCGGAACTGTCGGGAACAGCTGGAACAGCTAGGAAAGCTGATGCAGAGGGAAAAAGTCAGAACTATCGGGAACTACCAGAACTGTCGGATAAAGCTAGAACTACTGAAACTGCCGGAACTACCGGAACTGTCGGAACTATTAGGAACAGCCGGAATTGCCGAAACTGTCGGAACTACCGGGAATAGACAGAATTGTCGAAACTAATGGAACTATCAAGAACTGCTGGAACAGGCGGGAAATCTGACGCAGAGGGCAGAATCCGGAACTGCCAGGAACAGCCAGAACCGCCGGAACTGCCGAAACTGCCGAGAACAGCCGGAATTTCCGGAACTACTAGGAACTGCTAGAACTGCCAGAACTGTCGAGAACCACCGGAATAGCCAAAGCATTTGTCTCCGAAGGAGAGAAGCATGCAAGGGACAACTAACTAACATTGGGACAGTTGTATGGTACTTAGCAGCAAATACACCAAGCATGTAATGTTACAGCTAGCATGCAACAGCAAGCATTCAAAGGACAACAAGCATGCTAGGGACACCAAGCAAGCAAGATGCAGCCAGCACATAGGTCAGTATGGCAACATGGTGCAGCAATGGCACATAATGCAGTACAGTGATGGGTACAGTCATGATTAATGAAGCATGATGAGATGCAGCATAGTGATGATGGGTGCAGCATGGTGCAGCACGGTGAGGTGCAACATGATGACGAAATGCAGCACAACGATAGGTGAAGGAGTCACCTTGTAGAATCAGTTGAAGCAGCATGTCTTCAACTGATCTCACGTTTCATCCTCTTAGAGATGATCTATGCTCTTATCTAGATAAGTCAAAGTGTTGACTTCTATTGTAAACGTACTATCTCTCTCTCTCTGTGCTGAACTATTGAAGAACATATAAGAAGAATTGATCAAGGGTTTCCCCATATTGGGGTTTGTCCCTAGCTAGCACCACATCTTGTGTCCTCTTGTCTTGGCTTGTCTTCTGCGATTATGTTTATGTTCTATCTGCATTTTACTTTAATGCTGATGTGATTGCTAATCTGGAAAATATATTGAGCTAACTATGAAAATTGAAATAAATTGCTCTAAGCATAGAACATACCTAAAATTAACATTCTAGCATGTAGGGAGGAGGATTTATCACTGATCTCGTGAACTGTGCAGTTCAGGTCGGGCTCCGAGGAAGTTTCTGCGCAATTCTAGGAAGGAAGGCAGGTTGATCACTTCCGGGATTACACAGTGAAACTGTCCAGGAGGAAATCCTTAAGCACTACACAGTTCTAGGCAGCAGAGAAACATCACTGAGGGATGAGACTACGTAGTGCAACCCATTCGGGGTTCGTTGAGAGGGGGGTTGTCCAGTCAAAAGGATTTTCAGGAAAATGGCTGAGTGTGGGAAGCAATTGTACCTGTGAGGACTCAAAATTGTGATCACGTGCTTAGCATACTTCGACAACATAGACCACCAAAACAAAAAGACACAACATTACCCTCGCGGAGACTGTCTAGATCCAAAAGCGACAAGTGTGACACTTGAGATAGACCTTGGAACGATCATGACGACACTTGTCTGACGGCGCTTACAACTTTGTGTATGAGTTTGACCGATGTTTACATAGATAGGGAAAATCAAACACACAAAGACAAACCTTTGAAATCACCAGAAAGACACTTCAAGTCATGATAAAGCAATCTACATGCCAAAAGACGACAGTTGGTCAAACAAGCAAAAGGGGTGAAGAGACCCAAATGGAGTTCATGGAATGAACTTGAGTATTTGCAACCAAAAAGGAAATACCAAGGAAGGATCTGAAATATGAGTGCAAGCCAAAATTTTGGAGGGTGTTAAAGCCGCTACAATATCACCTTAGAGGATAGCAAACTATCAAACTCAATGAGTAAGAATTTTGTGCTAAAATTTGAAGAATTCTCTAACGAGATGGAAATTAGTTTTTCCTCCCCCCACTAGAAGACAAGTCACTCACCTAAAGATAATTTACTCACCTACAAGTCAAGAAAGCTATCAAACTCAACAAAGAATCATTTTTAGCACAACCTCAATAAACTCCCCATAGAACACAAATCACTCGCCTTAGAGTTAAGCAAGCTATCAAACCCAACAAGCCTTGCCTTTCATAACACCCAAGAGACCTTCTTTTGCAAGAAGAAGATCAATCCTTGTTTTCCAAGAGGCTCCTTCTAATTTGTTCTCAATCTTCATAAAGGAACCCACGATTACAAATAAGCAAGTAGATTTTAGATGTTGGTCGTCTTCAAGAGTGATCTCTTACCAAAACTTCTTTAAGAGTCATTTTCATCACCAAATCTCTAACACCATTTTTATTTTTCAAGTGCAATAAATAAAAGAACAACAATTTTAAACTACTAGTAATTACTTCAAATGATATAGATTTTCTTTTAACAACTCCAGTTTATCATTAATCAACTACACCTCACAAATTCAACCATAAACCATAAAGATAGTAGAGATCAAAATGCACAATAGAGAACACAAGATTTTCCCTGAGAAAACCCACTTGGGGGGAAACCCAATAATATTTTTCTTAGATA
This sequence comes from Pinus tabuliformis, assembly GCA_031772625.1. Taxonomy (NCBI): domain Eukaryota; kingdom Viridiplantae; phylum Streptophyta; class Pinopsida; order Pinales; family Pinaceae; genus Pinus; species Pinus tabuliformis. Next base: position 16,000,514 of record CM062805.1, read on the forward strand.
AATTCCTTAGTTCAACACGAGATACATCTAATGCGGCTAGTCAACTATGACACCAACAACCTATGGTCAAACCTGGTCTCCAACCCTCAAGTCAAGTCAAACCAAGTCAAACTACTACCCTTCAAAACTTCAACCTGCCTAGAATATGTTGCTCGGAATTTTGGCTCTAGAATTTTGGCCTTGCAACTTCGACCCTCCAACTTTGACCCACCTAAAAAATACTGCCCAAAATTCACATTTGTGAGGTCTAGAGAGAAAAATATGATCTAGAGAGAAAGCAAGAGATCTTCGTCCTTCATAATATTCACTTGGATGTCCATAACTTGTCTTTCCTATGTGAGGTTAAACAACGCCTTTGAGGAGTAGGTCAAATGCTTTTATATAGTGTTTGGCCTTCATGAATGAGCGTGTCTCTTTGCTGGGGCTGACTTGACTAATTTGGAGCTAAAAATTCAAAATTCAAATTTTAAATCTGACATGAAGAACATGTCTTACAATAATTATTTCAAGGGCTAAATAATCAAAAAGAAATGAAGAACATGTCTTACGAATTATTTATACACTACAAGGGCTAAAATATAAATTATGAAGACTAGCCATAGCTACATTCAACACACCGGACAATTTAGCTTCTTGAAATGCATTCTCAATAGTGCAACCATCCTCCTCTTAAATTTTTATGTCCCTTCTTGCTTACAAACTTTCCTCTCTTCTCCTGGTGGATTTAATGGTGTAGTCAATCCATTTAAGGCACAACAGTCAACCTACCATGGTTTTCATTAAACAACCAAGCTTCCTTCTAATCCCAAGCAATCTCCCTCACCAAGCTCTGAAATTTGTGTCCCAATAACTCAGCCAGTTTTAATTATCACAAAATAGTTATAGTATTTGCAATAGCGGGGTTAGCTAGGGGTTGTCACACAAGAGCTCTAAGAGGACCACCCCAAATTTGTATATGTCACTTTTCTCAAAGATTTAAAATGTGCAGGCATATTTTGCACAAATTAAAAAATAAATAAATAAATAACATAAAATAAAATTGACTTGTGAAATTATGAATTAACATGATTATAATTTGATAGACTTTACAGATTTCCACCATCCTCAAATAATGAAATATTACACATTTGTATGAGTTTTCAAATTAAACATTCAGATACATATTACAAGAGAAAATATATGCATGAATTTGACTAGCCATATAGCAAACAATGAATGTTTTTGTATATCAAATTTTTTATTTTGAGTTAGACTAGGCTAAATCATAACTCCATACTCATCAAGCAGTCAAGATATGAGAACATGATATAATAAACTTCTAAAAACATTAAAATGCTAAGAGTTTTTCCATTAGGTTGTCAAACATGAGAATTTTCATAATCCCAAATCCTTTCTTCAAATCCAAAGAGTAGTTAAAACCAATGTCTCGTTGCTTTTATGTTCTAAACAAATGTATGTGAATCCTAATGCTTTAGGGATTTAAAAAACCAATGCAAAATGATTTTCTATTCCTAGATTGTACCCACAATAAAATTCAATCATGAAACTAAAAGCAAAATGCATTTACACCATCCAAATAGACTTTGTTTCTAATAAAATTAGTAAGAGTAAATTATTCACATTGGAGATAATCATGTTATCATAAAATGGATTGATGGAGTATCATTCAAGACAATTTATAAGCTAAGATGTCACAATACATATGGCTTCTAAAAATAAAATTAGGGTTGCCATAAAGGAAAAGGTGACTCTTAATTCTGAAGTTGGAAACTACTTCATCTGGAGTAATGTAGCCATAGGAGCAAGGAACAACAAACATGGCCTCTAAACCCATTCAATAAACTTTACAACTCCAAAATATGCAACCCTTGCAATCATATCAGAATCAAGCAATATATTGCTAGGCATAATATCTTTGCATATAAAGTGGGGTTATTGTTGGGCATGGAATCCCCCCAAGGCATGTTTTGGGGCTTAAAGCCCAATTTTGACCAAATCATTTTGTAAAAGCTCTATGAATTGTGGGCGCGGAGCGTGAAATCATAATACGGTCATAGGGTTGTCCACCCTAGTTTTTGTAATGTAATGCCAGCAGGATAGACCTACCCATGGTCCACGGACCATGGGATTGTGTAAATAGATCGAGGCTCTAAGTATAGAAAAAAGAAAAGAATAGAGGAATGATGATTCTAAGAGATTGAGTCGAAGTGTAAAGGGTGTCTTTGGGTTATAGAGTAGGAGAAGGCTCTGCAGCTGAGTGTGCAGAGGCCCAGTGGTCCGCAGCTGAGTGCGCGGACCCCTGTAGCTGAGTGCGCAGGGAAGGTCGAGTCTGTAACCATTGGAAGAATTAATAAAGAGAAGTTTACCATATTTCTGTGTACCTTTTCCTATTTTAATATATGGTTGGGTATAAATTGCAATTGTATTGTTTATTTGTTGCACAAACTCTTATGAATGTGTTGTATAGCTAAATATAACGTAAGACATCCAGGAGCGCGAAGATAATTGACTAGGCTTAGGAAGATAAGTAAGATCTCAGGTGCGATTTAGGCGAATAGCGCAGAACGCTACTCCAGCAATGCAAAATCCCCACAGCCCCTGGTTAGGGCAGCGCAAAGGCAAGTATATCAGGGCGCGAAGGCCTGGGAAGTGCGCGAAGCAACCTGTGCACAAGGACGAATAGTTGGACCAGTCGAACCTCTCAGACATCTCAAGGATGCAGAAACCTAATTCCAGCACTCTCCCATACTACTTCGGGTGAGACCTCAGTCGCGCTCCGCGGACTGCTGCCGAAAGGGCCAGTAGTACAGGGATTTATTTGGCTAATCAACTCCAAACCTGGGTCAAGCCCCAACAAGCCAACAAATGGTTCCATTATTGGGACCGGGATCTGCATAGAGATGTTTGATGTTGTATCACTGGAATCCAACAAAAAATGGCATTGAAGAATGGTTGGACAGAAATATTAACGATTGCGCAGCGCAGGAACATAGGAATCCGCGACTATCAAAGGAAGAGTGGTTAGACTGCTACTTATACACAGAGATCCACGAAATTTTCTTCACGCCTTTTCCTACTGAGTTATACGAGTGGACCGCGAAGCTAGTAGATAGCCAAGGAAGGTGTAAACTCGACAAACCTATACTGTGGACTCCAAAATTGGTGCACAGATTGGAAGCATCTAAAGATAAGATTGTGCGCGTTGTTGATCACTGGCTCGATTGAATTATAGGAGGATTCATCACCAAGTTCGCGGTAGATACTTCAGTCAACTATATCGAGGCAGAAAGATGCTTCCTCAAAAGACCGCGAGGTAAGTACATTAAATCTTTGAACACTTGGATTAAAATGATACTGTGTGAGAAACGGGTTATGCGAATAAATTGATGTTTGGGGCTATGCGAAGTGGGAGAATCTACAGAAACGAAGGTAGTACAGAACTAGAAACTAGCCCCTTGATTTCACCTCTGTGAGGGGATGAGGAAGAGCTCACAAAGGTTTCTCCAAGAAGTGCGATCAATTTGATAAGGCAGAGGATTCCATGCATACCACCCCCACCCACACCACTGCCAATTTCATCGTCTTCACTACCATCTTCACCCATACCACCTCCGCCACCACCACGAAGCAATATGGCAAGCGCGATAAAGTTGCCAGTGTTCAAGGGAGTAGGGAATGAAGATTCGGACCGGTTTTGGTTCGTGATAAGGGCTGTATGGGAAGCGCAGGGAGTCACGGATGACAATATAAAGAAAGTAATGTTGGTCAGCGCTCTACAGGATCGCGCGCTGACTTGGTACATTAAGCATTCCAATGACAATCTGAATGCGGGGATCATGGATATCCAAGCTATGCTGAACAAAGAATTTAGCAGGCCGAAGTCAGAGATGTAGTCGATCATTGGGTTCAAGGAAATCGCAATGCTTCCAGGTGAGACCCCTTGGGAGTTGGATTAGAGACTGAAGTGTACAATTCGTGAAGCTAATATGACCTTGACAGATGGACAACACTGCGCATGGTTTGTAGCGTCGCTAATGCCGCATCTAAGGAACGCGTTGTCACAACAGAGGCTAACCACTCAGGCCGAGGCCTTGGAGATCACAATGAGGCTGCACGAGACCCCGATACAAGATCCTAACCTAGGAGTTCAGCAGATCCACGTGCAGTTGAAAAACTTGTGCCTTGAGATGTAGAGTTTGAAACAAGACAGGACAGCTCACCCAGAAGTGCGCGAGGAGGTATGGTGCGTAAAGTGCAAAGGTCAGGGACATGACAAGGACCACTACCCAATGTTTGTGAATTACCTTACGGGAGGAGGACCAATGCCATTGAGACCGGAGGCACAAGCAGGACCAAGCGCGGCACCTGCATTATGGTGCACGATTTGTCAGATAGGAGGAAAGCATGCTACAAATAATTGCCATTTATTGCAGAAGTACACACAGAATTCGTAGCAATTGTTCTGTAATTTCTGTAGGTCAGTGGGACATGATGAGCGCACTTGTATAAGTTATGAGTTGATGATGGATTGGACCCCTACCTACAAAGTTCAGGCCGAAATGCAGCCCCTCGATTAGAACGCGGGGATGGCGCGCACTGGATTTCAGGGGCGCAGATGAGGCCGAGGAGGAGGGATACCAGGAAGAGGTCGCGGACAGCTGATATGTTACAAATGCGAGGGCCAGGGCATTATGCCTACGATTGTATGAATCCAATGCGACCATGATGCTTATATTGTACATTGTTTGATCATGAGACGGAGGATTTTCCCACACTAATAGCGAGGTTGCGCAATAAAGGAGCACTCCAACTTCCTCTGACCCAGAACATGCAAATGATGAGGTCTGACCCGCGCGAGGAAGACCCTCATAAATATCATGCTCCAAAGTGGAATTATGACCGGGAATGACAAAGGCAAGCAGCCTGAAGAAAGTGCTTGGGTTCGCAAGGCTCCAACAAAGGAACCAAAATTTGATTTGGAGTGTGCTAAGGAAACCTTCATAGAAGCCAAGAAAAGCTTCACTGAGGCATCCACCTTAGGAAATAAAGATAGATCGGAGCCAAAAATGGACCCATCGATTCGCACTATGTTCTTGGAGACATGCATGAAGTTTTTGCACGACAGCAAGGCTGTAAAGGGGCTGCAAGAACTCATAAATAGATGCATTGGGACTGTGCCAGGAGAACCGGGCGTAGTCAGAAAGCTTATAAAGTACACAATGCGAACAGGAAGGGAGATGAGATTGACCGCACGGATTGGAGAATATGATATGGACCAAGTGATTCTGGATCTAGGATCGGACACGAACGTCCTGCCAAAACAGACATGGGAGCGCATGGGAAGGCCTACACTGCAATGGTATCCTATCCAACTGCGAATGGCGAACCAACAAAAATCCTACCTATGGGGAGATTGCAGGGAATCACAGTGGATGTCGAAGGAGCAAGCACGCTAGCAGATTTCGAAGTGATAGAGATTGTTGATGATAGCAATGCCTACCCCACGCCATTAGGAATAGATTGGGCCACTCACATGAATGGGGTGACAAATTTGAAGAAATTCAAGATGATTTTTGAGAAAAAGTCTTTGCACGTGGTTGTATCGTTAGACCCTGCAGAAAGATCGCGCTACACGGAGCCGGTGCGCGACTACGATAGCAACAATGACTTAGACAGCATCTACATGAATCCAACCACGGATGGACGAATCTCATGGGAACGTGAAATCTCATGCACATTAGATTCGGACAAGGAAACAGAACGATGGCAGAACCGGTCACACGAGGTAACCACACTGAACTATAACATGATGACGAGATCTCTGCACTGCGTATCAATGGAGGTGAGAGACCTACCTACGTATGATGGGTTGAGTGAGGTGGATGACTTCCTAAACAGATTTGAAAGAGAAGTGCCAGAATAGCAACGCTTCGATGCTCTGAAATGGGTATTGCGCGCTATGCTCGCAAGGTGGTGGGGTACGCACCAAAGAAGCTTTGAGGATTGGTGTGAATGCATAAAGATGATGCACATGTGGTTTGGGCAGCCTCGGATGAGATTGACGAACAAGATTGCCGGAAGAAATGGTCTGCGCACCCACTTGTTCAGATGCATATAGGCATTTGGTACGAAACCTGCACAGATGCACACAGTATTCACATTAGGAGACATGGTCAGTAAGCAGGTGCAGGCAAGGAAATGGTGCGAACATCCCCTCCGGTTGGAACCACAAAGTATGGAAAAACCAAGTGCATAGAAGGTTATCCATGCAAAAGCCTTTAACAAAGTGTGTGAAGCACTGAAAAAGGTCCAAAATGCGAAGCGGACTGACTAGGACCTACACGTACCAGTGGTTCTATGGGCTTATACGACCACGTGCAAGAACCTAACCACGCAGGCACTACCAAGGCTGGAGTATAAAGCGAACGTTGTAAGCCCTATAGTACATGAAAAGCCTAGTCCCCGCATGACAGCACCAGTAGATACGACGGTTCGCAGAACCTTGGAAGAACAAATCCAACAGGGAAATTTTAGGCTCCAAGAACTTGAGAAATAAAGGTTACGATTAAGGAAGAAAAGCGCTCTGGTAGAAGCAGAACTCAAGAAGCTGGAGGACCAGATAAAGGAAGATTTTCTCGATAAAAAGACAATGATGATAAAACAAGGTGCACATGATCACGGTGACAAGTTTGAGGACTATCGTCACGAATTGATCTGTCTGATGCCTTGGCTTGGACCCCATATTACTAAGCGAAGTAACCAGGGTGGCGCTCTGCAGATGATGAGGTGCGCGACACCGCTAGTGACCGTACAAGGTGGTAATTTCCCAAGAAGAATGATGGATGACAAAAGGAAATCATACACAAGTGGCGCGGCCAACTGACTAGCTGAGGGAAGTATAGTCTTCGCGCTCTAGGCAGTTGAAAGGAAGCGCAGGACTATAAACTATTCTGCCCGGGAGCTGAGCGATGTTGGAGCTATGCACAAAAGCAAAGAGTCACAAAGTCCACGACCATGCACGGGGGGCTACGCTGCCACACGGGTTGGCCAGAAAAAGAACGTTGAAGTCACTATTCACGATGGGATGCTCGACTTGAGACCAAATGGAGTGGGCGGTAGGCCTTTAAGACGCGATTTATGGGCAAGATTTGGGAAAATCTGCCGCCAATGGAGCATTAATGAACCGGATTTGGGGGGAACGGTTGAATTCAAATTCAAAAGGCACTATAAATTACAAAGGGTTGCCCAGCAAACAAAACTTGGTCATTTGCAAATTGAGCAATTGAGCAGAGCCCTATTTGTTTTGTGCCAAGCATTGATTGATAAATTGAGTTCACGAGTGATAGATTTCTGGACGGACACGATGGTAGCAGCTGAGGAAGTTATGGAAATAACAGAGATGACCACCGAAGAGGCCGCACAAGCCCTGACTGTGGGGAATGCTCTGGAAGGCGCCAAGATTGTGGTAGAAATCTCGAAATCACTGCGCACACCAAGACCAAAGAAGGACAAAAAAGTGATGGTTCCCGTACGTGTGTCCCTGCGGAACCCGTTGTGCACCAAGCTATCGATGGAGGAGAAGGGGAAAGTCGTTACCATAGAAACCGATGAGGAAGAAGAAGACTTGGAGGACCTTATCATCGAAGAAGACGAGGACGAAGGCATGGAGGAGGAAACTAAGCCTGCGCACCCTCCAACAAAGTTGCCCACCTATATTCCCCCGCGGAAAGGGAAGGCTAAAGTGCCCAAGGACCTTGACGAGACCAAGAGCTCACTCCAGACCCCGCTCCTCCCAGATAACATCATTTTTGAGGGCACGCACCTAGGATGGGTGCCGAGCTTAAAATTTGAAGATTGGGACCTCGCTAACCACGAGAAGTTCCCTCACCTTGAGACCTTGCACCTCATGAAGCCCAAGCTAAACACCGCGGCGGGGGTTACAGAATTAAAGCTGCAAAAGTGGTTGCGTGGAGTGGAAAAGGTCGGGCTACTTAACCTGCTCTGGGTGTCGCATTTCCACCACACCCCAATAACAATTTTCATCTTCAGGCAGCTGCTATGCCTGGTGCATGGTGGGTGTTTGTGGCTGGAGGAGCCCATCCCCATCACGGAATACTTGATTCACTGCATTACCGGCTTCCATGCAAAGGAGAGGACCCCGCAAACATCTCAGAGGGGAAGAGCAGTGACTTGGCTATCGCGGAGGCCATGAAGAAGAAATGCAAGCTAGCGAAGAAGAAAAGGGGCTACGCCATATCAAGCATCAACGACAAAGCAATGAAAGTGGCGACCCAAATACTGGCTGGTAAGGTTATGAACAAGTGTCGCATGGACGAGTTTCATGTGCCGGTGGTAGCACTTGCTGAACAGTGCACGGAGGGGGTCTAGTTTAACAGGTCTGAGTTCCTCTGTAAGGAATTCTTGGAGAATTGCCACTAAGCTCGGGAATAGGGCAAAACATTCCACTATGCATGGCTTTTGTTGTCCATAGTTCTCGTGGCAGGGGAATTGCCAGAAGATAGTCAATTCCCACAATTGACAGGGATCTGTCGGAGGACGCGAAGTACGCTTCACTCTGAGCCACAAAGGATGCAAATAGGATCTACGATAGTAAGATATTCTGGGTGTTCATGGAGATGAACCTCAGAATGGGGATCAACCACAAGCTGCGGTTGTCACCCATTTTCTACAACAGCCTGCAAAGTTTTGCAAAGTTTAAAGCGGACATCCACAGCATATACATCAAAGCGCTCAAGGACCTGGCCAAGAAATGGAGAGAGCTACCCTTTTTAGCCACGGATGATGTAATATTTAACATACTGGATACATGGCCGCTGGAGTGGTGCGCTCCAGACATCGTGGAGATAGAGAAGTCGACAGCGCAGAGGAAGAAAGAGGAGGCCAAACTACGCATGGTGCAGTTGGAAGAAAAGAGAAGGAAGGAGGTAGTGGCAACAGAAGCGTGGGTAGCACGGAACACTGCATAGAGAGCAACTGAACAGGAAAAGGCCGTAGCAGCAACGCAGTGCAAGAGGCAGCCGCAAAGGCGCGCGAGGTCCAAATGTTGCCTTCGCATGGGCAGGAAGTAGAGGAAGAAGAGGGAGGCGCGGACCCACAAACCGCGTCAACACAATTGAAGCGCCAACACCCGACCGAGCGGACAGGGCCGCGCAAGAAGGTCAAGGCATCGAAGTTGTCTATTGACCCGATCACCCTAACTGAGGGTGATCTACACAACATCGGTGAGACAGTGCGCGATGTCACCTCCGAGGCCCTCCAAAATTTTATGCAGGAGAACTAGATTGTGTTGGGGGCCCTCAGAGTGCAACTGTAGGAGTTGCAGGTGCGCACTCCTTAGGTTGGTACCCTTTCGACCAGCCTCGCAGTCGGAACAACAGCAGCAGAACAAATGTTGCACGCTCGGGTGACGAATACCATAGTGTTTCCAGAAGGGGCACTGGTGACAACAAATGAGGCCGACAGGCCTATGGTTAATGCCTTGAAGTGTATCGGCATCAACATGGTTGCACTCCTACAAGAGAACTTATATGTTCTGCAGGATGGGATAGCTGCAGAACTACGAGCTAGGGAGAGCCGCACACTACAAGTCCTCAGCGAGCAGAAAATCAACATGGAACAGTTGAGCTTGCAATGCGAAAAAAGTGGTGTCGCAGAATCGACAGCTGGTATAGGTACTAGATGAAGCTTGTCAAAGCGTCCCTGAGCTGGCCATCCCAGCAGACACACCAGCAAAGGCGCACATCCACAGGCTAGCAACAGGGGTGCGTGAGGTTAAGAGGAAATGACAAAGGTTTAGCTAGAGTTGAACCTTCAGATCATAGAGCTGTGGTTAAAGGCGCAGCCGTCCACCCCTCTAGAAGTAAGAGAACAGCGCGCCAGCACTATTACAGCGGGACTAGATGAGATCGACAGTGCAGTGAGAGACTGCACCAGCATGTTGGAGGAGTCATTTAAGGTCCTCACACATCTGCAGGAGGACCCCAACATCCAGCGCTTAGAGATAGAGGCGTGATAACTCCAACAATAGTACAACAACATCAAAGGAACTCCGTAGACAGTGGCCCTCACTCAGAGGCTCACACGAATGCAATAGGCCAAAGCGCTGAAAGAACAGGTGGACGTGGTACGACACAAGGAAGCATTCCTAAAGGTGTGCGTTCAGCCTTGGATCAATGAGGCCTTCACCGTAACAGCAAAAATTGAAGGCAAGCTTGCACAAATGCAGGGGATACAGGCATAGATGCAGAGAAGCAGTTCTGACATCGCGGTCTCGGAACAACGCGTACAACAGATCCAGTAGGCAGTAGCTCAGTGCGCTACCGACCTTGCAGCAAGTCAAGCAGAGTTAGAGGGACTCCACGCGAAGATCTCCGCGCCAACATAGTGACTCGAGGGCGAGCCACGATGTTTGTGTTGGGGGACTGTTGGGCATGGAATCCCCCCAAGGCATGTTTTGGGGCTTAAAGCCCAAGTTTTAACCAAATACTTTTGTAAAAGCTTCGCGAATTGTGGGCACGGAGCGCGAAATCATAATAGAGTCATAGGGTTGTCCGCCCTAGTTTTTGTAATGTAATGTCAACTGGATAGACCTACCCATGGTCCGCGAACCATGGGATTGTATAAATAGAGCGAGGCTCTAAGTAGAGAAAAAAGAAAAGAATAGGGGAATGATGAGTCTAAGAGATTGAGTTGAAGTGTAAAGTGTGTCTTTGGGTCGTAGAGTAAGAGAAGACTCTACAGCTGAGTGCGCGGACCCCTGCAGCTGAGTGTGCAGGGAAGGTCAAGTCTATAACCATTGGAAGAATTAATAAAGAGAAGTTTACCATATTTCTGTGTATCTTTTCCTGTTTTAATGTATGATTGGGTATAAATTGCAAGTGTATTGTTTATTTGTTGCGCGAACTCTTATGAATGTGTTGTATAACTAAATATAACGTAAGACATCCAGTAGCGCGAAGATAATTGACTAGGCGTAGGAAGATAAGTAAGATCTCAGGTGCGACTTAGGCGAATAGCGCAGAACGCTGCTCCAGCAGCGCGAAAGCCCCACAGCCCCTGGTTAGGGTTGCGCAAAGGCAAGTATATCAGGGTGCGAAGGCCTAGGAAGTGTGTGAAGCAACCTATGCACAGGGACGAACAGTTGGACCAGTCGAACCTCTCAGACATCTCAAGGGTGCGGAAACCTGGTTCCAGCACCCTCCCATACTACTTCGAGTGAGACCTCAGTCCACGCTCCACGGACTGTTGCCGAAAGGGCCAGTAGTATAGGGATTTGTTTGGCTAATTAACTCCAAACCTAGGTCAGGCCCCAACAAGCCAATAGTTATAATGGAAACAAACAAAATACATTATTGGAGCAAATTCATAATTTATTTTTCAATTAATTGTATAGAGGCCAAAGGATGTAGTAAATTTAAATACATTCTGAGACTCAAGAGAAACAAATAACAAACACTTATCTATAAATAATTTAATACCCTGTGTAGTTGAGGATGCAAAGTTGATCTAAAGTTATTTTAGATTCATTTGTCCACACTATAAGCTAGATGCTTTTTCCCGATGCAATCCACAACTTCATAGGGTTTCAAAAAGATTACTTTAAATGGGGACAAATTAAATACAATATTTACATGTCTAGAGTTTGCAACTTTTTCCATGTTTTTTACTCGCTTGCATTTTGTAACAACCGGGGTCAAAAGTTCATGTAATAAAGTTAATAAGGCAAAAATGAGGGGAAGGTCATGGGAAACATATTCCAAGCTTAATGTTGGGAAAAACATCCTAGTGGGTGTCATTTCGGTTTATTATGGCTAAGGAAATTGGCAAAGGCAAAGAGGCATTAATTGGCATTTTATTTATGAAAATAAAGGAAAATAGGAGAAAAGGGAGATGAAATGTCACAGGTTTGCATGAGAGGAAAATTGAAGGAAAATAGAGGAAATTGAAGAAAATAGAGGCCTCAATAATAAAAAGGCTTCTAAGGATCAGTTCACAACTTTTTTCATTTGATCTTTTTTCAATTCAGTTTCGGAGCTCTCTCTATTCTCTCATCTTATTGCACACTTATAGCATTCCTGGATCACTCTAACTTTGGAGAAAGGAAAGCAAAGGAAGGACAACAGAAGCAAAGGAAGTACAAAGAAAGAAAAGGAAGGACAAGGGAAGAAAAGGAAGGACAAGGAAAGCAAGGGCAAGCAAGGAAGGTTGGATCAAGCAGCATCAACAGGAAGATGCATAGGTAACAGGTTGCATGTGTGATTTCCTAGCTGGTTTGTGAATGCATGGTACATGCATTTGTGTATTTGGCTCTTATGTTGCCTTTGGCATGGGTTTTTCTAGGTGTGACTGTGGTTTTAGCCTTTCCTTTCCATTTTTGGATAGCCATGGTGTAATAAGGTTCTTTTATTTGGTTTAGCTTTGGATTGTTTGAAGATTTTGGAACCAAGTGAGGTGGTCTCAGGAAAATTCCCAAGGGAAGGGGTGGAGGTGGTTTAATATTTGGGAAGCCCTCGATAGGTGGGTGGACACAGGTAGATTCCTCAAGGTAATGGTGAAGAAATTATGAGGCATCCAAGTTTTTTTTGGGCTTAGTGATCTCTTGACTAGTTTGGGCGGGATCGCAATAGCCTGAGGGTGCATGTGGTTTAATCTCTAGGAAGCCTTGGTTGTTTATGTATTGGTTTTTTTATGTGATCTCTTCATCGATTTTGGTGGGATTACGTGAGAATGAGGGTGGAGGTGATTTAAGCTCTAGGAAGCCTTGATTGTTTATGTCTTGAGTTCCCACATTCATGCTTGGAATATGGCACAGGTGTGATTGGCTGAAAGAAAGATTTGGTTCAGCTCAATCTATGGTTAGGTGGTACGTGGAATTCCCTAACTTGGTTGGATTTTTCATACGTTAATAAGATATCTTTTCCTATTGTATTTTATGAGTACTTGTACTTGATATTATTCAGCTTTGATGGTTGTCTTATCATGGTTATTATTATGGTTAAAATCATGGTTCCATAATAGGTTCTAGATATGTTTTATTAGTTGATGAATGGTTAGTGAATTCACGAGCTAACAAATGTTATTGCAACTATTATGAGTGGGAATTATACCTTCTTAGTGATTCTCATATAAATTTCAGACCCATATCCTCATATATGCATTCATGACCTGCAGACTACTTGTTCACCATATGTTTGACGAAATGACTGTCATGGTCAGGCCAGGTTAGGTCAAGTCCTTAATCAAGTTTTCCATGAATGGATTTCTCCTAATTTTATTTATAATTCTGGAAAGTCTCATTGAGTTTTGGGAAATGGTCTGGAGGCTAGCCTGAAATGGTGGCTCAAAATCTAGGACCACACCCTCTTAACTATAATTTTTGGGCCATAATCGCACCCTAGTAGGCTTGTGCATGCGGTTGGAGGCCTATAACCGCATGGAGGCCTTGTCATGCATGTGGTTTTGAGCCCAAGTCACTAAAAAGTAGTTTAGCTCAGGGTTTGGGCACTTGGAGTGGTTGTTTAGCTACTGAGGAAGATCAGTAAAGTTCTATTTTGTCTACTCCACTTCCTTAACTATACTTAGGAGGTTGGGTCATGTCATAATAACTCAACTCATGTTTACCCCCGCAGGACAGTTAAAGTGGGTAAATGTGGGAGGGGTGGTTACACATTTTAACAACCCAACTAAAATAAATATATGTCATTTTTCACTCTAGCAAATAATTTATTGTAAAGAGACCCATGGGACTAGAAGAATTTCAAAAATAATCGACTAGTAATGTTAATATTACAGAATTCAAGATTTGGGAAGTATCTGCACATTTAGAGCTATTTGGTATATTTAGGTAAGCAATTCAATCACGTGATTCTTCATCCTCCCAAACCATTAATCAATCAGTTGACCTAGACGACCCCTTCCGCTCTATAACAACCCTAGTCAAAAATCCATGTAATAAAAGTTAATAAAGGCAAAATAATAACCATGGTCATGAGACACGTATTCCAAGTTGAATGTTGGACAAACCATCCTAATGTGGGTGTTCATTTGGTTTATTATGGCTATGGAAATTGGCAAAGGCAATGACTAAGGCTTTGGAAGGGCAAAATGGCATTTATTGGCATTTATTTATGAAAATAATGAAAATTAGGAGAAAAGGAAGGTGAAAGGTCACAGATTGCATGTGAGGAGAAAAATGAAGGAAAATAGTAGAAAATTGAAGAAAATGGAGGCCTCATTTATAAAAAAGGCTTTTGAGGATCAATTCATAGATTTTTGTCAGTTCAGTTTTGGAGCTCTCATTTTATTCTCTCTCTCTCTCTCTCATACTCTTGGATACTTAAAGTTTCTTGGAGTACTCTTGGAGGAGTGTGGCATACTTGGTATTTTGAGGAAGAAGGCAAAGGAAGAGCAAGAAAGCGCAAGAAGACATCGGGATCAGCAGCTACAATAGGTTTTTCTTGTAGGTATCTAGTTGCATGTATGATTTCCTTACTAATTTTGGCATGCATGGCATATGCATATGGTTATCATGATGATCTGTCATTGGCATGGATGATTACTTGGATTGATAGTGGTTTTGCCTAGCCTTGCCATTTATTACATAGCCATGGTGATGTGGGAATATTTCCCTTTTGTTTTCTAGTTGGTTCTCATGTCCCTTTGACTGTGGTTTGAGTTACTAATTCCAGGATCCTTAGTTGGACAAATGCTCTGGAGCCCTGTAACAACTTGGGTTAAGTTATTATTCCTAGAGCCTTTGTTGGAAAAATGCTCTAGATCCTTTTTTGGGTTGAGTTACTAGTCCTGGAGCCTTTGTTGGACAAATTCTCTAGATCCTGGCAGTGGTTGTGGGTTGAGTTACTAGTCGTGGAGCCTTGGTTGGAACAAATGCTCTAGAGCCCTGGACATCTTAGGTAGAGATCAATTTGGTGATGGTAAATGATGTATGACCGTGAGGTGGAATCACTGGTTGAGAGTTGAGGTGATTTGGCCTCTAGAAGCCTTGGTTTGTTTTGATGGACTTGTTCTATGAGATCCCACATTCATGCTTGGAACATGGCATGGGGGTGATCAAATGAAGAGAGGTTTGGTTCAGCCAATCTATGGTCGGGTGGAACATGGATGTCCTAAACCTGGTTGGACTTTGCATTCATTATTAAGAGGTCCTTCTACTTGGTATTTTATGGGTAAATATACTTTTTTATATGTGGTTTATATGGTTCTTATATCCTTGATATTTCTATTGATTATATGTTGGTTATGAGTGAGTTTTATGACAGTGATAATGTATGGATCTCATCATTTTTTGGTAAATCATTGAATGTACAATGAATATATGGCTTAATAGATGGTAATTCAGTTATTATGATGAGGCATCAATGCTTCTTAGTGATTCTCAGATAAGTATGAGACCCCTATGCTCAGATTTGTTGCTTAAACATGTAGAATGCATATTTGTGACATGTTTGACAAATGTTTGTCATGGCTAGTGGGGGTCCAGTCAAGTCCTTGTTCAAGTATTTGCATCTAATTATTTCGATTTTATTTTTCATTTCTGGAAGTTTCATGGAGCTTTGGGCAATGGCCTGAGTCCTGGCCCTGAAAAAGTGTCATAGAATCTGGAGTCTCTGGCACAAAACTACCTGGAAAAGTTCCTAGTCGCATGCATGCCTTGTTGTGGGAGCGATTGGAGGGTCCCAGTCACATGCATGCCCATTTCAAGGGAGCGAGTGAGGCTTTAATGAAGCAAAATGTTAGTTGGTCTTAGGGGATAGTCACTTGAATGGGATGGATGACTCATGGAGGTATTGTTGCAAGTGTAGAAGGTCAGGTTGTTTGTGTTCTATCAGTTCCACTTCCTTAACTGATACATAGGAAGTTAATCATATCATAGTAACTTTTCATCACATGTTTATCCTGGTTGGCCGGTTACTTGGGTAGATGTGGGATGAGGTTGTTACATAGTGGTATCACAGCATGGTTTCGTTCTCCTTGGTTGATGTCTGGTTTCTATTTCCCTTGGATGAAGGTGTTGTTGTATGTACATGTTGGTTGCATATAGGTCCTTGTGCTTGTTGTGTATGCATGGCATTGGTCATGATTGTAGTGGTGTCACCATTTGAAATTTGATGGTGCCTTTGCGGAATGTATTTTTTGTGAGTGTAGGTCGGTCGTGCATCAGTTATGTGTGTCATTGTTTATATGTTTTTATGCATACATTGGCTGAAAACATGTTTATATGTTGATCTGATATATATATAATATATATATATAATATATATATATATATATATATATATATATATATATATATATACATCTACATATACATATACATATATATATATATGTATATGTATATGTATATGTATATGTATATGTATATGTATGTATATATATATATATATATATATATATTGCGCTAATCTGGTCGGTGTTGCAGATGAGACATCCTCCCTAAACTATATACTAAGGTACGTTGGTTTGTTTATGATTTGGTTTAGCTAACATAACATACCTTGTAGGAAGAAGAGATCAAAGATGACTAGCAAGATGGTAGACTACAAAGATTCTCCCTATGAGTCATATGAGCAAATTGGTGTTGAGTACTCTTATGACTTAGCAGACACACTAAGGAGTTTGAAGGAATAAATAAGGAGTTACAAGGCATACAATGATAGAATCATGTAGGCACGGGAGAAACAAGCAAAAGTCAATGTAGTAATTCTTCAGAGTTTGTCATATTTGTAGAGACAGGGACCACTTCAGATCAGCTATGGACAGGAGGATACGACTAATGGGGAATATGGAAGGAGATCTCATAGTGGACAAAGGTCAGATACATATGACATGATTAGGGATGGTAAGTTCTTGGATACTCTGGACAGGAGGGGTGATGGACACAGGTACTATTCTAGTTTTGGTTCTGACAGGTATCATGGTCATCATCGTTATCATCCTTACAGGAGGAGTGATAGGGGATATTTGTCGAATGAGTTCAAGAAAGCAAAGCCACCTACATTCGATGGGGAAATGAAGAAAACACATGGTGCATAAGCATGAATGAATAATTTCTTTAGGATACATGATTACTCAGAGAATATGAAGGCCATAATAGCTACATTCAGTCTTAAAGGTAAAGCAGATATTTGGTGGGAAGATGTAAAGAATGCTAGAGATATTTATGAGGAGGAGTTGACTTGGAGTGAATTTGAGAGACTATTCAGGAAGAAGTATCTGAAGAGGTACCATGACGACAGGGAAAAAGAGTTTTATGAGCTAAAGATGGGATCTATGACCGATGAGGAGCACACTAGTAGATTTCTGGAGTTGTTAGGGTATGTGCCTTGCCTCAAGGAGGAGAAGGCTAAGATTCAAAGATTCATCAGTGGGTTGCTGATAGCATTTAAGAATAGGATTGAGATTGATGAGCTTAGATCATTGGAGGAGGCCATCCGGAAGCTAAAGCATTGTTATGAGCAATCAAAGCATAGATCTGAGACTAAACCAGACTAGAAAGGTAATAATAAGAATAAATGGAAATGGGACAAGAAATGGGCAAGGCCTCAAGACACAAGAACAAAGAGAATGCAACAGTGCACAATAAGTTCAATGCATATGACAGAGGTACTTTACTTGGGACATGTGGTTTCCAAGGAGGCCATAGTGGTAGATTCAGAGAAGATCAGGGCTATCATGGAGTGGGAAACTCCTAGGAATGTGGATGATGTAAGGTCCTTTATGGGGTTAGAAGTTTATTACAGGAGGTACATTAGGAACTTCTCACAGATTGCATATACCATCACATAATTTCAAAGGAAAGGTAAGAAGTTTGAATGTACTGGGGAATATGCAAGAAGTTTCGAGCAGTCGAAACAATTATTGACACATGCTCCAGTGATAAAGATTGCAAATCCAGACAGAGAATTTGTGGTATGCACAGCTGCTTGCAAAAGAGGACTTGGTGGGTTTCTCATGCAAGAGGGATAGGACATAGTATGCTATGAATCACGGAAACTAAATGAGAACGAGTAGAATTATCTCACACATGATATTGAGTTGGCAATGATCATCCATGTGTTGGGCCGCCAAATTAACATCAATTTTCACTCCATTTTCACCTTTATCCTCATTTCATCATATTATCATTACATAACCCTATATTTCCGTTACCATATGAGTTTTATATTTTTCATTTTTCCAAAGTTATTAAATTTCATGTATTTAGATGAATTTATGCTTAAAAGTTAGAGAAATAACATATATTTGCTTATACCTAAAAGTGCTTGAGTTTGATGACATGTGTAGATCATTTGGAAGTTTCCAAGACACCCTTATG